>BOPP01000060.1:6468367-6485258 GCA_017312745.1 Gryllus bimaculatus
CTCCTCCCCCCACCCCACCCCCGTCGCCGCCACCGCGCGCGCTCCGAGCTGCTCCGTTTCTGGGAATACGCGCCGCGCCGCGCCACCCGCGTCCTTCTCGCCCGTCGTCGTGTTTTTCCTTGTGGCCCAATGTGATACGTCTGTTTGACGTTTGCGCCGGGCGCGAGGTAGTACAAACGGAAAGGAGCGACCTGTTCATTAACCTCTACCCTTCTCAGACTTCAGCGTTATCGTTTACTCTTGAATGTCTCGGGAGGTTCAACAATCAATTCGCACAATAGGAATTTTTATGTAATGCGTTCTGGAGAAATGCCAGCTGAACTGATAATGAAAGATGTTCTTACTTTGCAGTTTGATTGGTTGAATAGAAATCAAACAAGAGTGGTTAGTTATATTTAATTTAATATCTCAGAAATTCTTAAAAAGATTCTTAAATATTCTTAATTCTCTGAATTATATTTAACAAATAGAATTTAATCTTCAAGTAGCACAAACTGTTTCACTCTTGAGATGGTCAATCGTTGACTGTGGATTCAGACATAGGGAGCACAAGATGGAAACTTGAATTTTTATACACAGTCAGCCATTTTTCATGACATACATGAAATTTAAATTGTTTATTTGTATCCAATAAATAATTAGCAATACACAAGTAAGAGATAGCATGTGTTACAAAATTTAAATATATAAATTTGTTTAAGTTGTATCAATTCGTAAGAAAGTGACAATTAAGGTATGTAGCTTCTGTTGCTATATAAAGCAAGTTTGTTAGAAACTGGGTTGGGTTCATAAAAACTGTGTGCCTGAAATGTAGGTCGAGATATTTGAAGTGATATTTTAGCGTAAATACTGAAATACCAGCGCACCAAGAGATCAGAAGATAGGCGAAACCTTGGGGATGGTATTTTAGAACATTAATCAGTGGTTCTAGATTACGGAATAAGATATTTTCGGAGGCGGAGTATATAATAGTTTGCCAATTGATGGTGGTGACCTGAATTCACGAACAATATAGTTTCTTAGTGTTGGATTATTATTATTATTATTATTATTATTATTATTATTATTATTATTATTATTATTATTATTATTTATTGCTTTATTTAAATTTACCTCCAGAGAGGCGAACGGTTATCTTCGACGTTAGATAAGTGAAAAATAGTAGTAGCTAAATTGACTGGAGTTATCAACGATCGCGGACATCTAGGGGTTTCGGGACATACGTTCTTTAGATTTGTGGAAAAACCACAGATGAAAATTTTCAGATCCCTGAAATATTCTGGAGAATATTACTAAACATTACTACTAGCACATGATAGCTAAAGTTTCAAGTGATGACACATTCATTCACTATAAGATTATTTTGTAATCGACAAAAATTCTCTAAAAAACGTGTGGGTCCGTTTCTCAAACTCAAAAAGAATTATACTTGTTTACAAAACCCTACCCTTCATTCTCAAAAACCTTGAATGAAAAGTGAATATTTCAAGTGCACTCATTTATTCATACAGTTCATTCAGTTTCATTTATTCATCCATATGCATGTATGTATGTACATATATATAATTGAAATTAAATACACACATTTATAATCCGCGATGGAATTTTCTTCGATTCATTTTAATAGTAAATGAAACGCCTTGCACACTTTTAAAGTACTTTCCATTTTATTGCTTGCAATTTAAACGTCTAAAAATTGCCACAAAGTTTTGATTAACGAGTTTTCTTATTAAAGATATAAATTTAAAAAATAGGTGAAATCTTAAGGCACCATTGTTTATTCTAGAAAAAAATGATCTTCAGTGAAGGCCACCTCTTACTGGAGGTTCTAAGTATTTGGAATCTGAATGTAAGACTAATTATGCTATCTGCAAATAAAGTAAAAAAACATTCGCACTTATACATTTTTATTCTTTCCCCCCTACGTCACAAACAGTTTTTGACACATACAGTGTTTTTGACTGAATAAATATAAATCTATTTTCACTTAATTTGCAAAATTGCCGAAAGCTATTTTGCACGTACGTACTTGCGCATTTTGCACAGTGCAACTCGTACACAAAATACAATTCCCCTTTTTAAACTTTCATTTTCACGGCACTGTTGCTCCCCACTGTAGACGTGATACGCAACGAGACTCAAATCACCAACAAACACCCTTAAAAAACTTCACAGCATACACGAAATCGGTCTGCTGTTATCTGAAACAGAACATAAGAGATACGGCTGACCGGGAGACGCCGTGCCTTAGGCACGGTCAATGCTTCGGCTGCCATTCTGCGACCTTCCCCAGGGCGAAATGCTTCATTTGAAAAGCATTTCGCTCCGAGGAAGACTGTAGAATGGGGGCCAAAATGGCAGCTGTTACTATGCCGCGGTGTCTCCCTACATGCATGCACACGTTTATTCATTGACTTTGTTGACTAGCATTTACTGATCCCGGCCGTAGAAGCATTCATTTGTAGGAAATTATCTTCCTTCGAGTGAGCAATTAAAAATACCTCTGTTCTTAGTAATCCGATAATATTTCCCGTCAAACGATCGTACTGAATAAACAGAAGTCTCCGTCTCTCTTCCACTTCTTGTAGTGCTACGGATAATAAAACTGCCAGACTGTCAAAACGTTGTGACCGCTTAATACTGGATATTCTACGAAATGTGCCTGGCTACTTATCGCGGGGCCAGGTGACCGCTTAAAACAGCATAATTGCACGTGTCTTATGAAAAAATCACTCGGTTGCACAATAGCCGCACTAACCGCATAATTTATTGCCATTCAGGTAGTTTTCACCAGTAAAACCTTTACAAATTATGCACTTTGTAAATCATTGTTTTAAAAGTGAAAATAGTTTCATATTGGAAAGATTCAAGAGGGAATTTCTGAAGAGCTAGAGTATTTATAAGGGCGGTTGCTCACAAATATGTAATAAAAGGGTTCGAATTTTTTGAAAAAAAAAGAAAACAAGTTCTAAAAAGTATTTTTTAAATCATTGTTTAAAAGTTTAAATAGTTTCACATAGAAACCTTACTTCTAGAGTTTGTTACAATCCAAGATACTGACTGATAGAACTATAAAAAGCATAATACGACACCTAAAATGCCTTATTTTGAAATTTGTAACAGGAATTATGCATGGCGATAAATTGTGATTAGCGAAACGTTTCGAAGATTGCATGTGTTCCAGACTACCAATCTGTACACCATAATCTCCGAACGCCTGTTTTTCGTCTCAAACCTCTTTGACGGAGGACTCAGGGTAGATTCACCTCGAGCGGTAGCACAAGTAAGGGGTTTTGTGTTGATGTTTTTTTTATAAACTGTAAAAAATCCGTTACATTTGTGGTATCGCGTGGATCTCAGGCCGAGATTGGCGGCCCGAGTTGGCTGTGCAGAGGCAGGCAGTTGTGGCTGGTAGATGACGACGCGACGTGGGAAGGCGTGTAACCGGGAGCAGTCGAGCGCAGGGCCTTGCAACTCTCCATCAAAACCGAGGGTGCTACGATAGAAGGCGCTAGAGTCGACGGGTGCAGCTGTAGGTTAGGATCGCCAATTTTCCCATTTATAAATTGGCTAATTAGTGAGAAATTCGAAAAGTGACTTCTAAATGTTCAATTATTTATAATATATACATACACAGTCCGTCCCACAGAAAAGGTGACTGATTTTATATTCTCGGAACAAATCGTGAAATCTGTGATATGATGCAGGAATTAAGTAGTGTAGTGTTTCGACTACCTTCCGTTTTAAAAGGAACAACGCTGGCGTCACAGGCTGCTCGCAATAAATAAAACTGCAACAGTATGTTTTGACCCTCGGTCGTGAAAAGAGCAATGGAGCAACGTGCGGACATTAAGTTTTGTTTCAAAGTGGGTAAAAGTGCCACAGAAACTTTTGAAATGATACAACGTGTTTATGGTAGTGAAGCAATGAGTCGTAATAACGTTTTTAAGTGGTATGCAAGATTTCTTGATGGAAGAGAAAGCATTGAAGACGATCCACGTCCAGGAGCATCAGCGGCAGTTCGAGTCGAAGAAAATATTCAAAAAGTGGTCGAAATTCTTCGAAATGATCGTTGTGCTTCTACCAGGTTAATCGAGGAGCTCACAGGAATTCCTAAAACAACTGTGCATCTCATATTGACTCAAAATCTGGGCAAAAAGAAGATCTGTGTGTCACTTTGTGTCCCACTCACTCACGGACTACCCAAAGCATTGCAGAGTGGAACACTGCAGAGACATGAAACGATCGGCCGATGAGGACCCTGACTTCCTGTCATGCATCTTAACCGGTGATGAAACATGGTGTTTTCAATACGAGACACTTACAAAGCGCCTGAGCTCGGAATGGAAAGGTCCAGAATCGCCGAAACCCAAAAAAGTGCGAATGCAGAAAACTCGTTTCAAGACACTGCCCACAGTTTTCTTTGATTCCAAAGGAATTATCCATAAAGAATTTGCTTCAGAAAGTCAAATGGTGAACGCACATTACTACGTGGGTGTTCTAACTCGTTTATGGTCGAGGATTGTTCGGGTGAGGCCTGAATACCGCAACCAAGGAACTTGGTGTTTGTTGCACGAGAATGCTCCAGCGCACAAAAGCAATATTGTTCGCCAATTCTTGGCTGAAAAAGGTATTGTTGCGCTTGACCATCCTCCTTATTCGCCGGATTTAGCACGGTGCGACTTCTGGTTATTTCCCAAACTGAAAATGGCCATGAAAGGACGTTTCGACACGATTTCCGATATCCAGAAGGCTACGACAACGATCCTGCAGGCAATTCCAATTGCAGACTATCAGAATTGTTTTGAACAATTTTTCCAACGCTTCCAGTTGTGTATTGACTCACAAGGAGACTATTTTGAATAAAAAAGCATGTAAACTAAGAACAACCAACTTCTTGTATTTTATTTCACATCAGTCACCTTTTCTGTGGGACGGACTGTGTATAAGAAATGTCTGAAAAAAGCGTGAACATCATCGCTATCTTTTGTAACATTAATTACCTGCTTGCGACCCGCGAATTCACGCAGCAGCCACGCACGTTTCAAGTATCATTGGCAGCAGTTCGTATTCTAGTTCCTGTAAGAAGGTTCTGCAGGAGAGAGCGCCACTGTAATGGTTTCCACTGCGTTAATGGGAATTGAAAGGTCCTGGTCGAGCGCTTGGTGTTTCAGACTGTTGTGTATGAAGTTGTTGTTGAGAACTGGCTGTAGCGGAATCAAGAGTGAGACACTTATGTATGGTAGGGTGTATATGTGTGTGTGTGTGTGTGTGTGTGTGAAACGGGCGTGCTTTATTTGAAATATCAAATAGATGTAACAAGTTGATAATGAAACGTTATTGTTTAAATATGTGATGTTTTATTCAAAGAGTTTTTCTACCATAACATATCTAAAGGCCGTTTACAGTTTTCGTGCAGATTCTCATACAGTTTCTGTACAGAAACATCAAGATCCCAAAATAGAAGTTTAAAAGCCAAAAGCCGAAAGTCATTATGTCAGCATGCCAACTCTGTACATTTTCTGCATGAATTCCGTATGAATGGCCGTTTGGGGAAGGGTCTACCTTGTAACAACTGAATTGCGCCGTTCGAGTACTTTCAGTTGCGGTATTTCTGTGCGTGCGTTAGGCTGTGTGATCTTCATTAAGTATCAATTAACCATGATGGGCATAGAGAAGAAAAACAGGAAGGCAGGGATAGGGAAGGAGCCATTACCACAATATCACGTCACACAAATCTGAAAACCAGAAATATTTGCTTCCGTGTAATATAAATTATTTTGCATCCTAAAAAGAGCTACAGATTTGAGAGCGTAGGCGTCCCGGCCGGAGTCAGTATTTAATTGTCAAACAATATATAAAATCTGTAGCTCAGTACGAATGTGATATAATAATTCTGTTGACGAAATAGCCAACCACCACACTTCTCTTACATCTAGCTAAATGAGGGCTCAAGAAAACGTGCGAGGATGATTAACAAATCCGTTGTAAAGAACCTGCAACAAGTATTGTACTTCAGCTTCTGGGTCAATGACCCCCATCTCGATCAGGTTTCCCTGATCCTCGAGCAAATGCTGAATGACCCCTTGTTTTGCTTCTGGACATAGATATAACTTCAAATTAACTTCTTCCTATAGTACGTCACACACAGTTTTTAACTGTTTTTGACGTAAAATGAATACATGAACGACTGTGCCACTAGAAGCGCTTAAGTCAAAGTGTAACCTTTCTGGATAAAAAGTTGTTTTTATTTATTTAATTTATTTATTTATTTATTTATTTATTTATTTATTTATTTATTTATTTATTTATTTATTTAAATTTCAAGATTTCAAACGTTTTCATGCAGAAATCGTGCATCCTGGACGATTCGTTTTCTTAACGTCCAATCTGCAAGAAGAATGTACTGTGAATACCGAGCAGCGTTACACATTTGCTTACCTTCGTGTAGAGGACAGAGGGACTCCACTCACCTGGCAGAGTGCCGCTCAGCCGGGCGCCATGGGCGTTGCGCCGCGCCGCGGCACGGGGACCCCCCAGCTGCTCGGCACCGCCCCTCGGCTGCCAACACACACACACACGAGGGCCGTTACTCCCCCTCGCCCTCGTGCTGAGGTTCCCCAGCGCTGCGGCCTCCTCTCTCTCGTTCACTTCTCTCTCGAAGGGAGGAAAGATTGCAGCCGAAAGTCGCCAATTCAACTGTTCAAATACTCGAAGGGGGGACGTTAACGAGCTTCGTCGTCGATGTAATATAATAAATAAAATAGTAATAATAAATAATAATACTAATATATAATAATAATAATACAATATATAACTAATAATAATAATAATAATAATAAAATAATATTATATAAATAATATATAAATAATAATAAAAATTAAAATTATTTCTATGAATTATATTCCGTCCTGTCTGTAGCAGTTTGTTAATGACATTGCATGAAATTTAGTCCTTGCACAAGTGTGCAAATGTCAATTTAAAAGAGGAAAGTGACAATGTCAGAGAGCATTGAAGTTGAAATACACTGTGATTCACGATTTCATCCCAGGAGTAAACTTACAATATACGGGACATTAAGAATGGAAATGTGACGAATGAGAAACGAACCATGAAAGAGAGAAACGTGGGAAGTATTACAAAGAGTGAGAACTTAGTCCCTGCAAGTCTCTGATCTCTAGATAAATATTGCGAATAGATTTGGATCTGCAGCAAGGTAAGTACATTTCGAACGCAGATTCAACTGATCAAAAACAGAAACTGTCAGAACATGTCTCTACTGATGTTGACAGCTCGTTACTGTTGGACATGGTAAGGTAAGGAAAGAGGCCTCAGACAATTTGAGCTTGCCACAAATGCAAAAGTTGTATGAGAAAATATGAATCAGTCATCAAGAGGACCCACTAATGAGACGGTCTTAATCTGACAGAAAAATAGAAACACGAGGCGTTGCATAGTGTAGCAGAATCATTGTCAATAAAACTATTCGCAATACATGCAGAACAATACAGACACGAACTTCTAGATTCTACTGAACATGAGAGTGAGATAAACGATGTACAATGAGAGGTTTAATTTTGAAGGACTTTATCTGGTAGCCATTTCTGTTGAAATAAGGGCATCTTTCTTCAAAAAATGTAGGACGTGAAAATCTTACTGGTGTATCATACGCGTAAAGAGAAACATGCTGTGTCCGTGTTATACTTGATGGCAATGCGATTGTCGCAGCGCATGGGGTGTCTAGAGTTGCATGTGGTCTGTTTTCCCCCCTATTCTAAAATCTACGAAATTACATTCTTTTCGTCTTTTTTCATGGAGGACTGTGAGGCAATTTTTATCCAGCAGTAACACCCCGGATTTTTATGTCGATATTTCTATAAACGGTACAAAACCATCCTTTTTTAACATTATATACAAATATTTTTTTGATAGTTCCAGATAGAATGTGATTAGTGCCGAGCCAAAAAACGGCCTAACTACATGGTCCAGTCGCCTATGCTTCACGTAATTCAAACTCGCTACCTTGGTTATGTTTACATGGGTACTTGAAGGCTTTAGTTCTCTGTGCCTCTGCGGTCGGTGGAATGTGATGGAGACTGGCAGAGGCGACACAGGCGAGGCCTCCGTGGTGGCAGCGCTGCTATCTAAAAATCAATTTTCTCCACTTCAAATTGTCCCGGCTTCCTTCGCCCCGTTTATCCTGTTTCCTGAACATGCGATATACTACATCCAAATTCATATACTAAAACAACATAATTTTATAAAATAAAACCACGTAACGATATTTTTTTGTATACGTCTTACATTCTGCAACGGTCGAAATATGTAAAGAAGAATTTCTGATGTTGCACTTAATAGGATAATCCTTTTCTAAAGTATAAATATTTTGTATTTCACAAGAGGAATTTTACGGGATTTAAGGGGTCATGTGTGCGATTAAGTTAATGTATGAACATGATTAAACCAGGGTCGTTCTCGCTTGTTGTTAACGGACATAACAAAATCTTTATGTTTCATGCACACATCAGCAAAGATAACAACATTTGTTGCTTATGATGTATATCTGACATATTTTTGAAGTTTTGGGATTCATACATGTTTATGCCTTCATTTCAATTTTCTATCTGAAATAAACCATAAATTTATTTTAAATAAATGTATTTATTAGTGCAAAGTGTAAAATTTCTTCATGATTCAAGTAAGTGTGTACAAAAATCTTCAGTTACACTATCGGCCAAGACCGGGGAAGCAAAATGTTTTGAAGTATCGAGTGAAATTAATATAGAATGTTGATATGATGAAATGGTAAGGTGATTCCTAAATGAGGAAGATACATTCCTCTTTACCTACCTTTTAGATAATGTAATTAGCACAAATGTGTCAAAATACAAATATGTGCCAGTCACGTCATATAATGTGGAAAGATATTTTTCGAAATACAAGACGATATTGTCTGATAGAAGGCATCTCCTAAGAACTGGTAACCTAACAAAATGTTTATGTTATATTCTGTGAGTTGTGTGTGCTAAAGTAGATAATCTATTTTTAATTTTCATATATCCACTTTCTGTAGGTGTGCTCGTGGCTAGCTGTTGGCCAGCGTGCTCGCATTCCACTACGTGCTCTGGGTTCGATTCTCCGGTAAAGTTCAAGACTATAGTGTGCGTTTTTCCTTGCAATGTCCACTATATGGTGTTGTTGTTCGATGAATAAATATTTCTCAAGTTAGGAAGACCAAAATACTGTGAGGAGGTGTCTACGCTGTTCATCGCCAACCCAGGAGCACGGAGTTGAAGCATATGTCGATACAATTCTCTGTAGGCGGCAAAAATGTGAATGTTATTGCAAAATGCATTTTATTGTAATCAAAGCTGCAACGTTTTTAGCATTTTTGTTTTGGAGGATGTCGTTTCATCACTCGCAATTTTCAAGTAACTTTTTTGAAATTTAAAAAACAATAAATAAATCTCGTCTAAGCAATATGGTGTCTTGCAAAGGATTTTTGTATAATTTATTTGGAATTAATGTTAACAAAGATGGATGGTAGGAGTTAAGGGGTATGAGTATGAGGTTAAAGGGGAGGGAAATGAGACATTAAATTCTTGGAAACTCTGTCAGTACATCTGTCAATTATTTAGGAGGAACATAATAAATTTACTTGGAATAAGAGAGATTAACACATTGGAAGGAAATTTTAAGATGAATCAACTTCACAATCATTTCTCAAATGTCACAAATTATAAAATTATCTCGGATAATAAAAAGTAGCTATTAGTTGGTAATAATTACTGGTAATAAGTACGCAGATCCTAAATCTCATTAAACTTTTGTATTTAAAAAACTAGAAAGGGATATGAAAGTAAACATAAAGTTACTTTCGGTAGTGATATCCGTTAATTTATTATCTGATGTGGATTACGAGACAAAAACACAGGAAAGTGCTTCACGTTAGCCAACTCTTTATTCAACAATTCATCACTTATCCCGCAAAGGGATCACTGAAGTGCAAGCACTTAAATTAGCGCGCGCTTCTCAGAGAGTTAAGCGCAGAGAAACCAAGACGTAAAATCAAAGCCTGAATGTAAATATTCTGGATGAAAAGTGACTCCGGCGCGTGGCAGGTTAACACGATAGTCTTTAGGATGCTATTCGGGAAACATGTTACGAATGGTGTGAAGTGGATGAACCGGATTTGCCGCTGTGGCCGTGCGGCGTAAGGATCAGCGAGTGCAAGGATCTACGCGTCTACGTTTGATGTGTACCATTGCTTCACTATGTAAATGCCAACCGGACAGCAATTCCACTGCCGCGGTGGCGTGTTCCGCGGGGCTTCTTGCGCTGCATATGATATTTGGAGGCTTGTTGACGTTCAACGGCGGGCGCATCATGAAGCTCGATGTTGCCGGTCATTTTCACTCGGCTTCACGCACGAGCCGTCCTCTGCACTGGGTCTGATAAGCAGCAAGCTCACAACGCTCCTCCTTGGCTCACATCGGATACGAACTCGACTAGACAAATAGCATTTGAAATTTGGTGAGTAGATTTGATGGAATTTTTAAAAAATGTATTTATTTATTCCAAGTTCAGCACCGAGGTGCTTTTAAGTTACATTACACTTAAAATTCATGCAATAAGTATTTTTCTTTCTGTATAAGAAATCTATGAGGCACCTCCTAGATGATGTGATAATTGATAAAAGAAAGTTAAAATTCAGTCGTATTGTTCCATTGTTTCTGGAAAGTTATTTGTTGATTTAGGTTTCTAAGTTACATTAAGGTGGCAGAAAGTTGTCTTTGAAAATTTGGATTTTAATCCGATTGTGTTGGTGGTTGTTCATACGAATGAAAGTGTGTCGGATAATGGCAAACAAGTATTTTGCTTAAGAATGCTAATGCTATTTTTTTTTAAATGTAGACTTGCAGTTGTGGAAATATTAATTCGTTGTGGATTTGATCATTAAGAGATATACCGCTGGTTTTTAAGATATTCCGGAGAGTTTTACTTTCATGGTTTTGCAAATTTTTAATGTTCGATTCGCCCAGCCCGCCTCATATGGGGGAAGCGTACATCATAAGAGTCTTATATTAGATATATTATAAATAGAAGTGGATGTTTTATTTGTAATTAAGATTTATGGTTTAACAGCGGATATAATTTTGTATGTTTCTTTTTTACTGTTTAGCAAAATTTTTTGTTAATGTGTGATTTTCAATTAATTTGTGTCGGTGGAGACGCTAAATAAAATGATATAAGTGTTTTTGTCAACCCAAGGGATTGTCTCCCTTTAACATTTAATGAAAGAAGATAAGGCATTTATCTGAGTGAAAACATTTCTAAACTGGATTGGACGGAATTATTTTTATTTCTATTTTTCTAACCAATTTAATGAAAAATATATTTCCTTGAGTCTTCCAATCCTTCGTAAATATCAACGAATTTAAGGAAAGTGTTGTTAGCACAAAAAGCTATTTCTGAATGGGACATTTTCGGAAAGTCATTAGCAAATAGGGAATACAATAATAGACGAGATACCAGGACCCCTGAGGGACTCCGGCAGTAATTTTCTACGGAGAAAAATTCCGCATTCTTGACCCATACTGAAAAGGTTCTGTCCGATAGGAATTTTATTTAATGGAAAATAATGAGCATGATTATCAATGATGCCATGAGCTTATATATTTATTAAACGTCAAAGAATTAAATCTGTGAGAGTCTTCTAATGGGAGAAAGGTATTCAATACATGTTTTCCTAATTCTGAGATTTCTACCCTAACCCATTCACAAACTTAATTATGAAGATGTGAAAAGGAGCGTTTTTAGCAAAAAATTGATCAGAAAATGTTAGCTTTCGTTCAATAAAAACTAGTTACAAACACGCAAATATCGGCACATGATTAGAATTTTTTCTCTTCTTAGAGGGTCAAGGCGAGAAAGTAAAAGGCGGCGCATTGTTCGTGCAGTTTCAATACTTCCTCTCTTCTACGTAGTAGTGTAGACAAAGTAAAAATAAAGCACCTCTTCCAATGCAGTTATAGAATAAAAGTTAATGTTTCATTTGGATATTGCAGGAATACAAATTTAACCTTTTACGACTCAAAAAATGCATTATGCATAAATACTAAAAAGCAACAAAATGCATTAAAATTTATACCATGAACGATTAAAAAGGTATATCCAAGACGGATCCCTGCAGAAGTTGATGTAGATAAAGAATGAATAAAGTAAACTCTTATAATAAGGAAGCGAATAATGAGGCATTGCTCCAAAGTGTAAAACTAAAAGAAGAAAAGGATTTGAAAATATGGGACACCTGTTATCACCCAAGCCATTAAAGATAAACACACGTACAATAAAAGTTATAAAAACTACAGAAGAAACCAGAGTGGCATACTAGCAAATAGGGAACATGCTAAAGCGCGTATGAGAAAAGTTTATTTTAAAAAACCGAATATTTCGGCTAATATCGCTTGAAATTAATGCAATTTATAAAAACATATTTTCACAAAACTGCTTCAATTTTTACCAATAGATGGAATAAAGAACGGTTAAAAGAATAGCGCAGGTTTCACTTTCGAAAAACTTTCTGGATTTCGAAAATGCAAATTTACAAATAAACAGGCGAGAAAGAATGTTCTGTTTAGCAACCATTAGTAAATTATTCATAATGGGTCTTTAGCATCACATGAAGCGCATGAATAAACGGGGAAGTACCCTGAGAATGTCTTCAGCGAGTTTCCTTTGTTCTTCACGTATTCCATATGGATACTCATAAATTATATAGACTATTTCTAATTCAAACATCGCTAGAATTGAAACACTATGAAAATGAAAGTTATAATTAAATAAAAAAATGAGATTCCGCAGCTAATTCTTAATTGAGAGATTTAATCCGTTTGAACCTACCAATTTTGTTATGAAGTTCGTCTAATACATAATTGAAGCACTTAACCTTCACTATTGTCTGCTGTGATGAAATACCAAATTAACTAATTATATCATGCTTTTTAATTCAGGGGGATTCGAAACCTAAACACACAAACTTCGATTTTATAATAGAGATGCAAAGTATTTAGAATGACTAATCGTCCGTAAATACATATTAATGCATATTAGCTTTTAAAAGCATATTAAACTTTCAAAGCGAAATTCACATAGACCCTCATGCTTGCGTTTCATGTTTGACTTGTTCGATTGCTTTCCGCTGAAAAACTTGAAGAAAAACATTAGATAGATAGGAAACGCAGGCCTTGCTTACCAAATGTCCGTCGAAATTCAACCTTCTGTGGCATTTACTTGTCGTAGTGTAAGAGTATTCTTCACCCGTTATTAAACCCAGATCGTCGAATGCGCGCATGTCTTGTGGTGGTTACAAAATACAGCGTTGTGATTTAATTTCACTACGACTGAACAAGTATGTTTGACAAAAGGCCCATCAAATCAAAAAATTTTAACGTCATTATTTGAAGTTCTTCGGCGCAACATGAGAATTAAGAGCAGTCTCGGATTAGAAGTTTTCCAATGTCTCCTTTGAATATGTACTTTTCAGACTTATTATTCATTAGACGATTTGAAAGTATTTTTTCGTTACCCAGATTTACAATTTCGGTTACAAAATGTAGTCGAATATGTTCATTCTCATTTAAATATATCAAATGTTTTAGTATTGTAATTGAATAAGAGTCAAATATGTCTGAAACATATCTAAGTACAATTAGTAATTCAGTAATCAGGAAATGACAGGTGACTCATGAAGAATTTTTCTTATATTATCATAAACTAATTTGCATTTCACAATGTTACAGCACAGTATATCTTAGATAGGAAGACAACGAACAATCACACACTCAATAAGCAAAAACATCAATACGTAACGCTTCCAAAGGTCACACGGATGTATATAAAACGGGTGTAAAATAAGCAGGTAAACCAAATAAAAATCTCCAAAAGCGGGGTATAGACGTTGTCCAATAGAAAAGAATGAAATTGTAGGGGTCCAGTATACAAGAAATCTCAAAAAAGCAGGGCGCAGCATAAAAATCTTCAAAAAAATAGGTAAAAAAGGATCCAAATAAAATCTTCCCAAAGGCGGGGTGTAGAGCTGATTCAAAAAAGCGAAGATATATTAATGTAGGTGTCCAGTAGTATAAAAAAACTTCAAAATCAGGTAAAATGCAGGTTTCAATAAAAAAGTCTTTTCCAAAGGCGGGGTATACAGATGATAAAAAGCGAGTATATTAATGTAGGTGTCCAGTAGTATAAAAATCTTCAAAAATCAGGTAAAAAAATGGCAATGTTCATAATAAAGTCTTCCAAAGGCGGGGTGTACAGATGATAAAAAGCAGTATATTAATGTAGGTGTCCAGATAGTTATAAAATCTTCAAAAATTTCAGGTAAAATGCAGGTGTCATAAAAGCTCTTCCAAGGCGGGGGTACGATGATAAAAAAGCAAGTATATAATGTAGGTGTCCAGTCAGTATAAAAAATACTTCAAAAATCAGTAAAATGCAGGTGTTCAATATAAAGTCCTTCCAAAGCGGGGTTACAGATGGATAAAAAAGGAGTATATTAAATGTAGAGTGTCAGTTAATAAGTAAAAATCTTCCAAAAATCAGGTAAAATGAAAGTGGTTCAATAAAAGTCTTCCAAAGGCGGGGTGTACAGATGATAAAAAACGCGGGTATATATTAATGGTAGGTGTCCAGTAGTATAAAAACTTCAAAATCGGTAAAATGGCAGGTGTTCAATTAAAAGTCTTCCGAAGGCGGGTGTATCAGATGATAAAAAAGGAGTATATTAATGTTAAGGTGTCCAGTAGTAAAAAATCTTCAAAAATCAGGTCAAATGCAGTGTTCAATAAAGGTCTTTCCAAAGACGGGGTATACGAGATGAATAAAAACGAGTATATAATGTAGGTGTTCCAGTAGTATAAAATTCTTCAAAAAATCAGGTAAAATGCCAGGTTCATAAAAGTCTTCCAAAGGCCGGGTGTGTACAGATGATAGAAAAGTGAGTCATATATTAATTCAGATGTCATAAAAATCTTCAAAAAAATAAGATAAGATCAGGTGTCCAATAAGGCTTCCAAGGTGGGGGTGTACAGGTGTTCAAGAGAAAGTTAAAAAGGGCAGGGGTCCCATAAAAGGCTTCCAAATGCAGGGTCCGGGTGGGCGTAGGCGGGTGGCGGCGCAGGCCTGCAACGAATCCAAATAATTGGTAGGTTGCTTCAGAAATCTTTTTTGTATAAAAATGGAAATATGAAGTCTAAATGAGCCTCATTGAAAGCTGCAATTCTCTACGAACGCAAGATAAGAATCTCTTTAATTGTTACTAAGTTTGGAATACAAATATTATGCCTCTCACCTCTTTATGTATAATGTTTCGAGAATTAATTCCGAACATCGGCTAAGTACCCAAAATTGACCGGTTAATATTCACATAAATAAATGGGTAGACGCTAATCAGCGGTGAGTAGAACAGTTTCGAACGGCTTCTTCGCACTTGAGCAAATGAAATGCACATTAGACAACTTAGGACCCCGACACTAGATGAAGAACGTTACAGTGATGAGTGTGGCAGATTTTGTGGTAATTACCATGATGGAGACTGCTACTTTACAGGCTAGTGAGACCGGTGTAGGTGTTAAATTTCCATTTCTTTTCGGTTGTAATTTTTTTTTACACGATTACACCAAACTAACCTCATTTAGTTTACTCAATTGACGCTTCGAAACACATTTCCGAGTTGGGCGTGAGGGCTACGGTGTTCGTGATTTAAATAAAGACAACCTTGATACTAATGCGTCATATCAAATTACGTTTTATAATGAAAGATCTTCTAGCGTAGTAAAAGAATCATCGCTTCTCGGTGATCAATTTTTTATAGCCAGTAGACCGAGAATTAACAGGAAGTGATAGGCATGAAATTATCCACCATCAGTCATTCATATATGTTTATACCAAACTCTCTGGCTATTGTTAATTACCGGCCAATTTGGGATTAGTCAATGAACGGCATTTTAAACGAAACAATTATTTTCATTTGAATATAGATTGAGTGGGCTGTGTGTTTTCAAAATTCAACAATAACATAATTTGAAGTGATTCTATTGTTTGAGCGCGTACGTCCCTGTTAAATATTATAAGCGGAGAAATTTTAATATTTATAAAAAGGTTTTCATTAACAACTCAAGTTCCATGGTAAACGTTCAATTCGGAATAGATATTATTCTTTACAAAGACCAATTCACATGAAACCAAGAAATTCAGACTTCAAAACTCAAACAAAGTCTTTCCAAATAATAAACTTTATGGTTTTTGGGAAGTAGCTGTTTGACTTGTTTGCTTTAATGGGGGCTCAGTTTTTTACGTCTTAAACATAAAATATATAAAAACTCCATGCTACGTAACACTGATAAATAGTGTGGTCGCTGTGTTATTTGCAGTTTGGTTGTGGAAATTATGACCATGGAATTAGCACACAAGTCGTCATTTTCTCAAATAATAGCCGTTCCAATTTTGTTTTGGATTTTCTGCTTGGTCATACAAACTGTCTTAAAAACTGATCGTCGAGGATGCTACTACGAACTTATGCTATAAGCGGTTTGCACCTTGCGTTATTCCGTACACCTGTTCGAATTTTACGTCTTGGGAAAGGAAGTATTTACTAATGGAGCTTGATAATAAAATGACATTCTAATTAATACATTAAAATGAAGTTTTAGAGAGGCCATGTTTACTACATTTTATTCATTACTCTTATTTTAAAAAGCATAAAATGAAGTGTGACATATAATTTCTCTTGATCTTCTTCTGCGGGGATTAGGGGCCTTAGACACGGCATACCTCTTGCAAGAACACTAGACAAAACTTGTTTTCCAAACGAGTCTCCAA
>BOPP01000060.1:6487783-6498572 GCA_017312745.1 Gryllus bimaculatus
AAATTTCTTCATGATTCAAGTAAGGGTGTACAAAAATCTTTAGTTCACTATCGGCCAAGACCGGGGAAGCAAAATGTTTTGAAGTATCGAGTGAAATTAATATAGAATGTTGATAATGATGAAATGGTAAGGTGATTCTCAAATGAGAAAATACATTCCCTGTTTACCTACCTTTTAGATAATGTAATTAGCAATACATGCAGAACAATACAGACACTGAACTTCAGATTCTACTGAACATGAAATGTGAGATAAACGATGTACAATGAGAGGTTTAATTTTGAACGTTTCTGGTAGCCCATTCTGTGGAATAAGGGACTCTTCAAAAAATGTAGGACGTGCAAAAATCTTACTGTGTATCATACGCGTAAGAAACATGACTGTGTCCGTGTTATACTTGATGGCAATGCGTGTCGCAGCGCAAGGGGTGTTAGAGTTGCATGTGCGTCTGTTTTCCCCCTATCTAAAATCTACGAAATTACATTCTTTTCGTCTTTTTTTCGTGGAGGACTGTGAGGCAATTCTATATCCAGCAGTAACACCCTAACGGATTTTATGTCGATTATTTTCTATAAACGGTACAAAACCATCCTTTTTTAACATTATATACAAATATTTTTTGATAGTTCAGATAGAATGTGATTAGTGCCGAGCCCAAAAACGGCCTAACTACATGGTCCAGTCGCCTATGCTTCACGCATAATTCAAACTCGCTACCATTGGTTATGTTTACATGGGTACTTGAAGGCTTTAGTTCTCTGTGCCTCTGCGGTCGGTGGTCATGTGATGGAGACGGCAGAGGCGACACAGGCGAAGCCTCCGTCGGTGGCAGCGCTGCTATCTAAAAATCAATTTTCTCCACTTCAAATTGTCCCGGGCTTCCCTTCGCCCCGTTTATCCTGTTTCCTGAACATGCGATATACTACATCCAAATTCATATAAACTAAAACAACATAATTTATAAAATAAAACACGGTAACGATATTTTTTGTATACGTCTTACATTCTTGAACGGTCGAAATATGTAAAGAAGAATTTCTGATGTTGCACTTAATAGGATAATCCTTTCTAAAGTATAAATTATTTTTGTATTTCACAGAGGAATTTTACGGGATTTAAGGGGTCATGTGTGCGATTAAGTTAATGTATGAACATGATTAAACCAGGGTCGTTCTCGCTTGTTGTTAACGGACATAACAAAATCTTTATGTTTCATGACACATCAGCAAAGAGATAACAACATTTTTGCTTATGATGTATATCTGACATATTTTGAAGTTTTGGGATTCATACATGTTTATGCCTTCATTTCAATTTTCTATCTGAAATAACACCATAAATTTATTTTAAATAAAATGTATTTATTAGTGCAAAGTGTAAAATTTCTTCATGATTCAAGTAAGTGTGTACAAAAATCTTCAGTTCACTATCGGCCAAGACCGGGGAAGCAAAATGTTTTGAAGTATCGAGTGAAATTAATATAGAATGTTGATAATGATGAAATGGTAAGGTGATTCTCAAATGAGGAAATACATTCCATCTTTACCTACCTTTTAGATAATGTAATTAGCACAAATGTGTCAAAATACAAATATGTGCCAGTCACGTCATATAATGTGGAAAGATATTTTTCGAAATACAAGACGATATTGTCTGATAGAAGGCACTTCCTAAGAACTGGTAACCTTAACAAAATGTTTGATATATTCTGTGAGTTGTGTGTGCTAAAGTAGATAATCTATTTTTAATTTTCATATATCCACTTTCTGTAGGTGTGCTCGTAGCTAGCTGTTGGCCAGCGTGCTCGCATTCCACTACGTGGTCCTGGGTTCGATTCTCGGTAAAGTCAAGACTATAGTGTGCGTTTTCCTTGCAATGTACCACTATATGGTGTTGTGTGTCGATGAAATAAATAATTTCTCAAGTTGAGAAGACCAAAATACTGCGTGGAGGTGTCTACGTGCTAACCACACGTACATCCTTAACCCATGGCCGTGAGGCAGGGGCGTCGCCGGTAGACCTGAGCCAGTTCACGGACTGTCGCGCCAAGTACATATGTACATACACCTTCTGTAGGCGGCAAAAATGTGAATGTTATTGCAAAATGCATTTTATTGTAATCAAACGCTGCACGTTTTTAGCATTTTTGTTTTGGAGGATGTCGTTTCATCACTCGCAATATTCAAGTAACTTTTTGAAATTTAAAAAAACAATAAATAAATCTCGTCTAAGCAATATGGTGTCTTGCAAAGGGATTTTTGTATAATTTATTTGGAATTAATGTTAACAAAGATGAGATGTGTAGGAGTTAAGGGGGTATGAGTATGAGGTTAAAGGGGAGGGAAATGAGACATATTAAATTCTTGGGAATTCTGTCAGTACATCTGTCAATTATTTAGGAGGAACATAATTAATTACTTGGAAATAAGAGAGATTAACACATTATGGAAGGAAATTTTAAGATGGAATCAACTTCACAATCATTTCTCAAATGTCACAAATTATAAAATTATCTCGGATAAATAAAAAAGTAGCTATTATGTTGGTAATAAATTACTGGTAATAAGTACGCAGATCCTAAAATCTCATTAAACTTTTGTATTTAAAAAAACATAGAAAGGGATATGAGTAAAATCATAAAGTTACTTCGGTAGTGATATCCGTTAATTTATTATCTGATTGTGGATTACGAGACAAAAACACAGGAAAAGTGCTTTCACGTTAGCCAACTCTTTATTCAACACTTCATCACTTTATCCCGCAAAAGGGATCACTGAAGTGCAAGCACTTAAATTAGCGCGCGCTTCTCAGAGAGTTAAGCGCAGAGAAACCAAGCGTAAAATCAAGCCTGAATGTAAATATTCCATGGATGAAAAGTGACTCGCGGCGCGTGGCAGGTAACACGATAGTCTTTAGGATGCTATCGGGAAACATGTTATCGAATGGTGTGAAGTGGATGAACGGATTTGCCGCTGTGGCCGTGCGGCGTAATGATCAGCGAGTGCAAGGAATCTACGCGTCTACGTTTGATGTGTACCATTGCTTCACTATGTAAATGCCAACCGGACAGCAATTCCACTGCCGCGGTGGCGTGTTCCGCGGCGGCTTCTCTGCGCTGCATATGAATTTTGGAGGCTTGTTGACGTTCAACGGGCGCATCATGAAGCTCGATGTTGCCGTCATTTTCACTCGGCTTCACTGCACGAGCCGTCCTCTGCACTGGGTCTGATAAGCAGCAAGCTCCAACGCTTCTCCTTGGCTCACATTCGGATACGAACTCGACTAGACAAATAGCATTTGAATATTTTGGTGAGTAGATTTGATGGAAATTTTAAAAAAATGTATTTATTTATTCCAAGTTCAGCACCGAGGTGCTTTGTAAGTTACATTACACTTAACAATTCATGCAATAAAGTATTTTTCTTTCTGTATAAGAAAATCTTATGAGGCACCTCCTAGATGATGTGATAATTGATAAAAGAAAGTTAAAATTCAGTCGTATTGTTCCATTGTTTCTGGAAAGTTATTTGTTGATTTAGTTTTCTATAGTTACATTAAGGTGGCAGAAAGTTGTCTTTGGAAAATTTTGATTTTAATCTGATTGTGTTGGTGGTTGTTCATGAATGAAAGTGTGTGGTAAATGGCAAACCAAGTATTTTGCTTAAGAATGCTAATGCTATTGTTTTTTTAAATGTAGACTTGCAGTTGTGGAATATTTAATTTGTTGTGGATTTGATCATTAGAGATATACCCGCTGGTTTTTAAGATATTCCGGAGAGTTTTACTTTCAATGGCTTGCAAATTTTTAATGTTCGATTCGCCAGCACCGCCTCATATGGGGGAAGCGTACATCATAAAGGTCTTATATTAGATATATTATAAATAGAAGTGGATGTTTTAATTTGTAATTAAGATTTATGGTTTAACAGCGGATATAATTTTGTATGTTTCTTTTTTACTGTTAGCAAAATTTTTTTGTTAATGTGTGATTTTCAATTTAATTTTGTGTCGGTGGAGACGCTTAAATATATGATAAGTGTTTTTGGATCAACCCAAGGGATTGCTCCACCTTTAACATTTAATGAAAGAAGATAAGGCATTTATCTGAGTGAAAACATTTCTAAACTGGATTTGGACGGAATTATTTTTAGTTTCTATTTTTCTAACCAATTTATGAAAAAATAGTCTTCCTTGAGTCTTCCAATCCCTTCGTAAATATCAACAGAATTTAAGGAAAGTGTTGTTAGCAACAAAAAGCTATTTCTGAATGGGACAATTTCGGAAAGTCATTAAGCAATATAGGGAATACAATAATAGACGAGATACCAAGGACCCCTGAGGGACTCCGGCAGTAATTTTCTACGGAGAAAATTCCGCATTCTTGACCCATACTGAAAAGGTTCTGTCCGATAGGAAATTTATTTAATGGAAATAAATGAGCATGATTATCAAATGATGCACATGAGCTTATATATTTATTTAACGTCAAAGAATTAAAATCTGTGAGAGTCTTACTATGGGAAGAAGTGTATTCAATACATGTTTTCCTAAATTCTGAGATTTCTACCCTAACCCATTCACAAACTTAATTATGAAGATGTGAAAAGGAGCGTTTTTAGCAAAAATTGATCAGAAAATGTTAGCTTTCGTTCAATAAAAACTAGTTACAAAGCACGCAAATATCGGCACATGATTAGAATATTTTCTCTTCTTAGAGGGTCAAGGCGAGAAAGTAAAAGGCGGCGCATTGTTCGTGCAGTTTACAATACTTTCTCTCTTCTACGTAGTAGTGTAGACAAAGTAAAAAATAAAAGCACCTCTTCCATGCCAGTTATAGAATAAAATGTTAATGTTTCATTTGGATATTGCAGGAATACAAATTTAACCTTTTACGACTCAAAAAATGCATTATGCATAAATTACTAAAAAAATGCAAAAATGCATTAAGAATTTATACCATGAACGATTAAAAAGGTATATCCAAGACGGATCCCTGCAGAAGTTGATGTAGATAAAGAATGGAATAAAGTAAATCTTATAATAAGGAAAGCGAATAATGAGGCCATTGCTCCACAGTGTAAAACTAAAAGAAGAAAAGGATTGAAAATATGGACACCTGATATCACCCAAGCCATTAAAGATAAACACACTTACAATAAAAAGTTATAAAACAATACAGAAGAAACCAGAGTGGCATACTAGCAAATAGGGAACTATGCTAAAGCGCGTATGAGAAAAGTTATATTTAAAAAACCGAATAATTTCCGCATAATATCGGCTTGAAATTAATGCAATTTATAAAAACATATTTTCACAAAAACTGCTTCAATTTTTACCAATAGATGGAATAAGGAACGGTTAAAAGAATAGCGCAGGTCTCACTTTCGAGAAACTTTCTGGATTTTCGAAAATCGCAAATTTACAAATAAAACGAGAAAGAATGTTCTGTTTTAGCACCACTAGTAAATTATTCATAATGGGTCTTTAGCATCACATGAAGCGCATGAATAAACGGGGAGTACCCTGAGAATGTCTTCAGCGAGTTTCCATTGTTCTTCACGTATTCCATATGGATACATCATAGAATTATATAGACATATTCTAATTCATACATCGTAGAATTGAAACACTATGAAATGAAAGTTATTTAAAAATAAAAAAATGAGATTCCCAGCTATATCTTCAATTTGAGAGATTTAATTCGTTTGACACCTACCAATTTTGTTAATGAAGTCGTCTAATACATAATTGAAGCACTTAACTTCACTTATTGTCTGCTGTGATGAAATACCAAATTAACTAATTATATCATGTTTTAATTCAGGGGGATTCGAAACTAAACACACAAACTTCGATTTATAATAGAGATGCAAAGTATTAGAATGACTAATCGTCCGTAAATACATATTAAATGCATATTAGCTTTTAAAAGCATATTAAACTTTCAAAGCGAAATTCACAATAGACCCTCATGCTTGCGTTCATGTTTGACTTTGTTCGATTGCTTTCGCTGAAAAACTTGAAGAAAAACATTAGATAGATAGGAAACGCAGGCCTTGCTTACCAAATTGTCCGTCGAAATTCAACCTTCCGTGGCATTTACTTGTCTGTAGTGTAAGAGTATTCTTCACCCGTTATTAAACCCAGATCGTACGATGCGCGAATGTTCTTGTGGTGGTTACAAAATACAGCTCTGTGATTTTATTTCACTACGACTGAACCAAGTTATGTTTGACATAAGGCCCATCTAAATCATTTACGTCATTTTAAGTTCTTCGCCACATGAGAATTAAAGGAGATCTCGGATAGAAGTTTTTCCAATGCTCCTTTGAATATGTATTTTCAGACTTATATTCATTAGACGATTTTGAAGTATTTTTTCGTTACCAATGTTACAATTTCGTTACAAATGTAGCTCGAATATGTCATTCTATTTAAAATATATCAAATGCTTTTAGTATTGTATTGAAATAAGAGTCAAATATGTCTGAAAATATCTAAAGTACAATTAGTAAATTCAGTAATAGGAATTGAAAGGTGAAGTCAATGAAGAATTTTATTCTTATATTATATAAACGTAATTGCATTTCACAATGTTACAACACAGATATATTTTAGATAGAAGACACGAACAATCACACACATCAATAAGCAAAAACATCAATACTAACCTTCCAAAGGTCAACAGGATGGTATAAAAACGGTGTAAAATAAGCAGGTAACCAAATAAAAATCATCCAAAAGCGGGGTATAGACGGTGTCCAAATAGAAAGTATGAAAATGTAGGGGTCCAGTATACAAAAATCTTCAAAAAGCAGGCGCAGCATAAAAATCTTCAAAAAATAGGTAAAAAGGTATCCAATTAAAATCTTCCAAAGGCGGGGTGTAGAGCTGATCAAAAAAGCGAGTATATTAATGTAGGTGTCCAGTAGTATAAAAAACTTCAAAAATCAGGTAAAATGCAAGTGTTCGATAAAAGTCTTCCAAAGGCGGGGTGTACAGATGATAAAAAAGCGAGTATATTAATGTAGGTGTCCAGTAGTATAAAAATCTTCAAAAATCAGGTAGAATGCAGGTGTTCAATAAAAGTCTTCCAAAGACGGGGTATACAGATGATAAAAAACGAGTATATTAATGTAGGTGTCCAGTAGTATAAAAATCTTCAAAAATCAGGTAAAATGCAGGTGTTCAATAAAAGTCTTCCAAAGGCGGGGTGTACAGATGATAAAAAAAGTGAGTATATTAATGTCCAGTATAAAAATCTTCAAAAAAATAGATAAGATGCAGGTGTCCAATAAGTCTTCCAAAGGTGGGGGTGTACAGGTGTTCAAAGAGAAAGTATAAAAGGGCAGGGGTCCAGTAAAAGGCTTCCAAATGCAGGGTCCGGGTGGGGTAGGCCGGGTGCGGCGCAGGCTGCAACGAATCCCAATAATTAGGGGTTGCTTCAGAAATCTTTTTGTAGTAAAAATGAAAAATATGAAGTCTTAAAATGAGCTCATTTAAAGCCGATTCTCTAGAACGCAAGATAAGAATCTTTTCAATTGTCTAAGTTTGGAATTCAAATATTGTATGTCTTCACTCTTTACGTATAAATGTTTCAGATAATGTCCGAACATGGCTAATACCCAAATTGGACGGTTAATATTCACAATAAATAAATGGGTAGACTAAATCCGGTGTAGAACAGTTTCGAAGGCTTCTTCGCACTTGAGCAAAATGAAATGCACATTAGACAACTCTAGGACCCCGACACTAGATGAAGAACGTTACAGTGATGAAGTGTGGCAGATTTTATGTAATTACATGAATGAGACTGCTACTTTAAGGCTAGTGAGACACGTGTGCTGTTAAATGTTCCATTCTTTCGGTTGTAATTTTTTATTTACACGATTACACCAAACCTAACCTCATTTAGTTTCTCAATTGACGCTTCGAAACACATTTCCGAGTTGGGGCGTCGAGGCTCCGGTGTTCGTGATTTAAATAAAACAACCTTGATACTATGCGTCATATCAAATTCAGTTTTATATGAAAGATCTTCTAGCGTAGTAAAAGAATCATCGCTCTCGGGTGATCAATTTTTTATAGCCAGTAGCCGAGAATTAACAGGATGATACATGAAATTATCCGACCATCGTCATTCATATATGTTTATCCAAACTCTCTGGCTAATTTGTTAATTAACCGGCTAATTTGGGAATTAGTCATATGACGGATTTTAACCGTAAACAATATTTCATTTGAATAATAGATTAGGGGCTGTGTGTTTCAAATTCAACAATACATAATTTCGAAGGGATTCTCATTGTTTGAGGCGACGTCTCTGTTAAATATTATAACTATTTTAATATTTTAATAAGGTATTTCATTACAGCAGTTCCATGTAAACGTTCAATTCGGAATATGATATTTTCTTTACAAAGACATTCATGAAACAAAAATTCAGGACTTTCAAAGTATTCTTCAAACAAATAAAAATACTTTATGGTTTTTGGGAAGACGTTTGACTTGTTTGTTTATCGGGGCTCAGTTTATTTACGTCTTAATAAAATATATAAAAACTCATCTTCAAACTGATAAAATGTATGGTCCTGTTATTTGCAGTTTGGTGTGGAAATTAATGACCATGAATTAGCACACAATCGTCATTTTCCAAATAATAGCCGTTCCAATTTTGTTTTGGATTTTCTTGCTTGGTCATACAAACTGTCTTACTGATTGTCGAGATGCTACTGAACTATGCTATAAGCCGGTTTCTACACTTGCGTTATTCCGTACACCTAGTTCGAATTTACGTCTTGGGAGGAAGTATTTAACATGGAGCTTGATATAAATGACATTCTATTAAAATACATTAAATTGAAGTCCTTTAGAGAGGCATGTTACTACATTTTATTTCATTAACTTTATTTTAAAAAGCATAATGAAGTGTGATAATAATTTTCTTGATCTTCTTCTGCGGGGATTAGGCCTTAAGACACGTACCATCTCTGCAGAACTACTAACAACTTGTTTTCCAAACTCTCCACACGGTCGTCTTTTTGGTATGAATTGCTTTATTGTTTTAGTCATTCTTGGTATATGCTGAATATGTTCCTTCTCAGAAGGTATTTTTTTGTTTCTAAGATATTGGGCTCCTTAGTTCTCTTCGATTATCATCCCTTCTTTTTTCGTCCATCAATATGTAATCGGTTACATATCTTAAAAAAACTTATCACGCCTCAATTTATCTTTCATTCTTTCAGTATTTTCCTTATTAATAATAATTACGTTAATATAATCGTTTTCATACACGTAAATGTTTTTATTGAATAATACAACAACGGAGAGGAAAACACGATCAAAGAAAAATGTAAAAGATATTGAAGGAAGTGTCAAGAAGAGAGTTGTGCCATAGACTATACTTTTGCGTCACTAGACACGTGGTCTACAAGCATCGTTTTACGTGTAGACTACGTAGACAATATAATCTATGTCGACTATTTTTTCAACTCGACTATGGAGGTATGCCCCATGAGTTAGAGACTAGTATAGGAATAATTAAAGGTAAAACACAATATAAGTATTTGGGAGTCACATTAACAGCAGAAGGTAGAGACGAACAGGATGTGAAAAATACAAATTTAAGAGGAAAATTAGCCACAAGACAGTTGAATGCAGTGCTATGAAACTCAATTATTTCAATGAAGACAAAGAAATGCATATATAGCACCTTCATAAAGAGTACCACACTCTATGAGGCAGAATTCTGGACACTAACGAAAAAATTGAAAGACAAACTTCACTCAACAGAAATTATGTTCTGGCGAAGATGTTGTAAACTTTCTCTGTTAGATAAAATAAGAAATAAAATGAAAGAGCAAACAACCTTGAACGAGACGATCGAAATGAAACAACTAAAATGGTATGGGCATATGAGAGGGTTGAAATCGGATAGACTTCCACAATAAGTTTGGGAGTGGATACCAAATCGAAGAAGATACAGAGGAAGACCGAGAAGCACATGGGACATGGTAATAACTGAAGCCATGGAAAAAAGAGAAATGGAGGAAAACGATCTATGGGATAAAGAGGCATTAAAATTGGGATGCGGAAAACGGCCAAAGCCGTAAAAAGAGCGATAAATAGATAGACTATTTTTTTTCACATCATATAACCCAAAAATGTTTATAATTAGTTGAAATATGACAAGCATGATGGAATTTAATATTAGAAATTTTATTTTCAATTCAATATGCCAAACAAAATAATCCACTTCTGGTAAATAAATGACAACCTCTGTAACCATCTCATGGAACCAGTATGATCTTGTTTCAAGTTGCTCATCAGACCACATACCACTCTGCATCAAACTCTTTCCCTCCAAGTGTAGTGTCACCAACACCAGTGCGCATAAATATTGTGCAGATCTCTGATCATGTTGCCAACCTCTTCACCCCCTCTCCCGCAAGAGAGGCAGACTCGATAAGTATTTCACAGGAGACGAAGGATATTCCAATCGTGACTGTCACCCACCCCATGAATATTTTTGAAGAAAATCAGTGTTAACTTGACACTTTAAAAAAGTTTATTCGTAATGATAGAACTCCTTTGGATGTGATGCAGTTAATATGTAGTATTGCTTTGGATAAATGGAGTATAACGATTATACCCAATTTATTAATATTTAATTATTATCAATAAATATTGCCTTTTGGGGCGAAGCCTGGCCGTGGTATAATATAATATATAATATATTTATTTGGCTACAATTGGCTGATTGCCAGGTGGTAGCCATAACCCTACAGTT
>BOPP01000060.1:6510564-6546207 GCA_017312745.1 Gryllus bimaculatus
ATATATATATATATATACATATATATACATATACATAAAGTAATATACTTTTCCAAAAAGCAGCTCCAACACTGCTTAAGAACAATCAATAAATGTAGTGACCAGCAGCAGAAAAACTGCTGGTGAACAAAATCACAAAAATGGATTTATAAATAGTATACGCACATTGCTCGAGAACAGCAAATAAACTATTTTTGGGGGGGCGCACTGCAACGAATTACATATTTTAATAAAAACAATCTTCCCAAATATTTAAATAACATTAAAGACCATATATGGACTGTTAAACAGTTATTTAAATACCAATAATATCTAAAACGTTGCTGTTCCATAACATAAGTCGGTTCTCGCAGTAAGAGAATATGCTGAACACAAAATAAAATATTTACACATCTTTCAATCAAGTTTGATTATTTTACAGGACGTTTTACTTTTTCTGAGATTTTGTGTATTTAAAAAACATAGGCACATACACGTGGATGGAGACTGCAGAAATTATTTTATTTAATTTTGTTGAGCAATGTGCCTGGTTCTGTTCTTAAAACCTTTTTGTGTGCAGCAACACTTTTGGTACTGCAAACCACTAGTATTTTTGATTATTTTATAACGTTTTTATTAGAAAATGAAGATATATTTTAAATAAAACATAAAATTGATGGTGCACAGTCAAATACTTAATCTTATTATTCACTACATTGCTTTTAACAAAACTTGCAACCTAAATCACTCCCACAATTAAAATTCAGCTTTGGCTTCTTTGATAGTACAAATTCGGCGATAATTTGAAAAGTCGCGAAGGCAGAAAAAATCCGCTGTGAGAAACAAGATACTTTTTCCTTCGTGCAATCTGCGGGGAGGAGGGTATTAAATGAGAATAAGACTGCAACGAAAAAAACCCAACAAAAATACGACACACAGAAATCCGTTTTCAGTTTCCCAAATGTGAATACTCCTGAGATGTGATGAGAAGGAAGAGTACCCAAGATTCGCGTTCCAGGAGCAGCAACGGCTGACTGCAAAATGTTAGCGCACCTTTCGAGAGTAGCTATCGACGCGGTAGGGCTCTTTTCCGTGCAACGGAGAGGAAATCGATACTCGCATGTTGTCACGGACTACTTCACGAACTGCGTCTGAATTTACGACATAGAGTACACTTCGGTGGCAGATGTTCTCCAAGGTGTCATCCGCGCTAATCTTCTAGTACAACTTCATAACAGGAAGATCTCGTGGTTTGCGGTGAAATATTCACGGTCTAAAGTCGGTTTTGTGTAGTAAGTCTGTCGTCCCAATAACTTCAGATGTAATTCCAAGATAGCAGATTTTAAGAATCCCCTGGATGTGTAATTTCAAGAATCCGATTATTCAGTTTCTGCATTAGCCCACTTTTCAATTTCATCAATTTAAAAATTATTTTTCATAACACTTTGTTTATTAAAAATATCCCTTTCATGCTATTATGGATGGGATATCTTTAAGAGGAATTAATACAGAAACTATTTCTTTAATTTGTTTCGTATTAGTATCACATATTACACGTTCATTACTCCATGCTTGGAACGACCGTTTCAGCCTACTTTGTGAGGTCTAAAGAGCTCATTTCAGATAAAACTGATTAATTATATTGCTATATTACACGAATGGTGTGTGTAAATTTGTCAAAGTTTTAGAGAGTGCTACTTGCATTTACTTCACTCAAATTTCAGAACGCGGCATTTTGTCTTAAAATTAATAAATGAAATCTAATATTATAAGGAAACATAAACAAATTCCTAGTATCCTTATATATAAAGTTTTCCCCTGATATACCGTTAACAAACTCAAGTTTAGGGTAGTGATGGATCAAAGGACTGAATATGCACAGGCGACAATACAAAGTAATACTACAACATACCAACAGAAATCGGCAAAACACATTAATATTGACTCTAAATAGGATTGTTGGAAGCCTGCGATTGAATTACGGCCAGATGTGATCGTCTAGCTAACTTCATAGGTTTCTTGGAAATGTGTAGTTGTGTGCCTGCAGGAGTAACTTCCCGAAATTAGAGGTTCAAAGGGACGGCCTTTACGAAGTGGTTGGGAGAATTAATGAAGTGGTGTATGAATACAACGCGGTACCGAAGGGTACGTTTAGTGGTGCACTTCGATCAACTGAGCCCTTAGCAAGGTGCTCGTTTGTGAGAAGGGCTGCTAGGCAGTCACCGAAAATTAAACTTATCTTAAGAACGACACCAGTTCAGTTCTGATAATCGTATGATCAACTTGATATGAAGAATGTGGTCGAAATAAGGGTTTTCTCCGGAACGTTCAAATTTATCACAGGAGAATGAAACTTTTTCAACAAATTAGCGGAAAAAAGTAGCGATCCAAACTAAGATATAATAACAAATTAAGATTGTAATAATAATTTCGTAATGTTGGTTGTTTTACATTGATGTATTTGTTCTTATCAATATATTTTAGAGTTAATAAATTATTGATCTTTTATAATTGTTAGAGATGAATTATTGATCAGAATAATTAATCTCTCGGATCTGTCAAAAAACATTGCTACAATTGTATGTGCAAAGCAAGATTGAATTTGCACAACAAAGATCAATGAAACATTATTTCTTATTTAATTAAGGTGTTAGACGTAAACTATTTCAAGATTTCTCCAAAATTATATTAAAACGCGTTCTTTACTAGCAATTAGTATATTTGATATCAGAGAATTGCAAAATACGTAGATCAGTTTGCGACACAGTGTTAAAATCCTACATTATTTCAGATCCTGATTAACAACAAACCGTCTGTTTAGAGAGTCAACTATGTAGATGACTAGCGAGCATAATTTGCGTCACAGACTAAAACTTTGTGATATAACATTTGCGTCTTTTGAAAGAATTCTCACTCTTATTTCTATGCTAAATTTCGTTAATATTGATTGCTTTCGTAAAATTAGAGTCCTGTCAGAAACATAAGTCAATAATGCCTAATCATAACAATTGGATGCGAAAAAAAGCAATTAACTCGTGAAAGTAGCAATCGATAATTTCCTCCAATTCCAATGCATCCCTAACAGGCGCAGGAACTAAATGTCGGGAGACACGTCCATGTAGAGAGGAAAAGAAGGGGGAGAAAACGCAGAAAACAAGGAAGTGGCTTCAGATAGGGAGGCAGATAACACTACATTAAAGGGGAGCTGTAGCTTACGTGGAAGGCCGTAGGCATCGAATACGCTGCGTTCCGACACGATGTGGTGCTACCAGCTATTGAACAAGGAAGAAATTGTATCTTTCTACTCCCAATGTAAAATTCTCTTATGGCTGCATCTCGTTGCATAATGATGGTACAGTGAGAGCATAGGCTTCCGCGGCCGGAGTCAGTATTTACTAGGCTGTCCGTGTCACGCCGCGTCCACGGCGAAGGTGCCGACGTTTCGGTCGCCATTCTGCGACCTTCCTCAGGGCGTAATGGCATTATCAGGCGTATTATCAGGGCGTAATAGCCCGGACAGCCTAGTAAATAATGATGGTACAGGTTCATTTAAATGCAGGGGTTTGACCAATAACAATGAAGTTAACAGTTGAGAAGGAAACAATCATTGGTCCTTCTATGAAAAGTTTTTTGTTTTTCAAGTCAACCCGTGCGACCCGTGTGGTTGTAAAACTCATATGCCGTCCCCCGCTTCGAAAAATTAGAAGGTAACCAGAATACTGAAGCTCCCGATGGAGTTGTAACAGTTATTAATCTGGGAAGAAATAAGAACAGATATCGAAATTAGATGACATTTCTTTAATACGTTGATTGAATTGTAGATTAAATCTACTGCTCTTTTGAAGACGGATTGTGTTGTCATTGTTAAACAATGTCACCTGGCACATCTGTGCTCTGAATTGTGCGTGAACACTGCGTGACAGCCGTTATCTTTCATGACAAGACGTTGACGTTAAAAGTTTAACTTATTATAATAATAATAATCATTCGTCGAAGAAAAAGTACTCTATGAAAGTCGATGTAATGGATATGGATATATATGTATATGTATTAAGTGTATACATTCGTATGAGTTTATTGTAATTGCCTGTTCCTCACTTGTATCGTTCATTCTAGTGTATTAATATTACTCCTCACTCGCGTATTAATACCCAACATTACATCACTGTTTCATAACATACTATTTCGCAATAGCTTACTGTAATATCGACATAACGAAACCAAACAGAGGGATGAAACGTATTTTGAGACTTTTAACGGCCGCTGTCCGTGAATAACAATCGAAAAAAATGTGTCTCAGCAAAAGGTGGCGTGTAAATACTTCTTTTCATAGCAAACATATAAAAAATATATAACAATATACTTGAAGAATAGGAATTTTTTTGTAAGGATGTGGTAACATGAAAAGAGTATTGGAATATCATTCGATCGATAACTTGCTCTATTGATAATAAATCTCGACTATAGCATCAGTTTAAAAAATTTCCTCTGTAATTTGTTCTAAATTGGTCCAATGACTTAGTTATTTATTAATTAAGGCTAAAATTACAGGAAGGAAAGACAGCGTGTTCGATGTTATTTCTTTGATGGAAGTCAGCAGGGCTGAATAAGACGGAAATACAATTTATTGCCCCAGCAAAAACAAACTAAACAATGTTTCTTTTATAACTTCAACGTAAATATATACTCACTCTTTTCTAAGTATTTTAAAAAGTGCATATTAACATAAAGAATGAAAAGAAAAATATTTCTTGTGAGAAAAGTAGAAGGTAGAGGGAAGGTGACCCAAACACACATTTGAACAAAAGAGGGAAAAAATAAAAAATAAAAGAAAAACTGCTATCACGGCAGGTCATTAAGACAGAATCTGATTGCATGAAAATATTATCGATATTATCGATAATATTATTTCTTAAAATATGCCGATAACGGGAGCAGGAAGGATGAAGAGGATTTATAACAAAAGTCGAACGATTAGGGGAAAGTAATATTCAAAACAGGAAGGGAGACGATGACTACAACTTAACTAGAGAGAATGAAAAGTAGCAAAACAAGTGTTAACCTCTTACTCATTAGTTTAGAGGAAAATGTGGATAACCAACCATCAACAAACACAGTGACTCATCCATCCGGAGAGAACGTAAAACATTTGAATGACCATTTAATGAGACATGATAATGAGTGGCAGAAATTTTGCATTTTCCGCTAGAGCAAAATCATTAATTGTTCCACGAGTAAATTGAATTTGATATCTATCGTGCGTAATGTAAAGGAACACTTTTGCGGTAGATTTTACATTTTCATTGAAGTAAATATCAAAGAAGAAATAGAAATATAAAAATATTTTCCGTTACTTATTTGTTCCTGTCATTTAAATTTCAAAGGAGAACAATGGAATAGATTCATGAGTATCATTTCTATTTTTAGTGTTTTATAATGTTCAAAGGAATTTACAAATGAACGTGGGAAAATGAAAAAGTGAAATTGTGGGGAATATAATTGTTTGGTAAATTGTGCTACCATCTAATAATTGTTCTTGTTGAGTTTGCTTCATTAAGGGGCAAGAGCCTAAATATGTCCCCCAAACAAATTTTATTACATGAGAGCGAATATTCCTCGTTAGCAAGTGTTGCCAAAATGCTTCTTGTTATCTTCATTCATAAGTCAAGTTAGGATAGTAAAATAGCGAAGGTTCCCAAGCTTCAGATTCCGAAGCTCAAGAAAACGTGAACTAATTGCACATATTTCTCATTCCTCTCACAGAAATTTCATGTTCCTGACATCAAGCAAGTTAATGAACAGTAGTGACGTAGCGATCTCGGACCGAAGATTCGTAGGCTCGAATCCCGCCTCAGGCATGGTTGTATTTGTGTTCGTCCTTTCACCCCCTATCATGCCAACTTCACAGATACCATGCCGTTAAATGCAATAGTGGTCGCTAATAACCTAGATGTTGATGAGACCTTAAATAACAAAAAAGTTAATAAATGAATAAATGAATGAATGAATGAATTGATTACTCTACAAGTTAGTGTACTTGGGCCTGTATCTATGTATTGTATGACTATGTATGTATTGTATACATGTGACGTGACGAACCCACAACAACGGAAATTATCGAGTTTCGCTGATGACATAGCTTTCATTACAAGAGGTCTAGGCGAGACTAGACGAGACTATGTCTATCCGACTACAAGAAGAAGCTAGCAACACTGTTTACGATGGAATAGAAATTAAGTGAAATCAAGAAAAATAATTTAACGTCAACTATATCAAAAAATCTAAAATGGAAGGAGCACTCAGAATAAAATGTTGACAGTGTAAATATCTCGTAGGAAGACATTTCAAGCTATCTCTACTTATCAAAACCTTAATATTCTTAAACTTTTGGACGTAGAAATTTCAACTCTGAGGATGTAACATGATAATACAAACCTGTCAAAACAAATTTCTACCTGAAATGTTGAATGCGTCCGAAGGGCTAATATACACAGAGATATTGGAATTCCAACAATTAAAGAAGAAATTGACAGGTTTGTTAATAAGCATGAAGACAGTCCACCTACATGAAAATGAAATTCTTCAACAACTGGTTAACCAAATGTTTCCCGAAGTTTGAAGAGAAGCAAACCATTTATACTTGTGTAGAATTATATTAAGGGCACTGTGCGCAGCTGATGGTGTTTAGTGTTAAAGAACAAAAGTAACTAGAGTACGTCTATTAAATACTTTTAGCTGTTAAGTATTAGTTTTAAATAGTTACTAGAAATGAGTAAACGGGGCAGTATTCCATGCCATTTTAAATGTGAAGCCACCTCTGTGTAATTAATACAAAACTTTATAATGTTATTTTCGGGAGAACAGGGAGTATGAGCAAATGCTTCTCGCTCATATTCGTTGGGAAAAAATATCTGGATTAGCTACAGTCGTCAGAGCAGCCTTAAAATTTCTGTTTTAGATGGATACTGACAGGAAGCAATTGTAATTTTATTGTTTGAAAGCTTTCGGCACATCGAAATTTTGTAAAATACACTTTGTAAAATACAATGGAACATAATTATACGATATAGTTTCCAAGTTTTTCACGACTGCTTTAGTTTCGTTTTCCACGCTGACAATGTTAAGTCTTTTCTGATGGATAGTTAGTTTCATAACAAAATACCAAGAAATAAAACAATATTTTGTATTAATTATATTTAATAATTAGTACATTTGTACTGAAAATAATATGAAGTGATGAACATGTCTATTACAAGTGTACTAAAGAACTTTTGGCTCGGTAATGCCCAATTTAGTATTTAGATGTTTCTCTTTGGACGTAAATGTAGATTTTCTCCCTCTGTCGTTAAATAAGTTATATTATATTATTATTATTATTATTATTGTTATTATTATTATAGTCTATATAATTTCACTAAGAGCCAAGGCCTCTCTCTTCACGCGAAGTTCCTCTAGCGTAAACCAACAATGTGTTCCTTTTCCCAGATGAATATGTTATTCTACAGTTTTGTTTAAACAAATGACTGGTTAGAGAGAGGAACCCGTCCACTTCCCATCTATACATGTTCCATTCCGAGTTTAAGCTGAACTCAGGCATCTCTTTAACCACCACTCTGAAGGTCTACTCGGTAAATATGCCTACGCTGCAAATTCTCCGGGATCTACTCGTAATATTTCTCTCGTAATAACCTCGCTTCTGTGAGGTTTGCCAATTACTAGTTCCAAAATTGTGTTTTAGTTTTGCAGGAAACACACAGTCAGCTTTTCTTAATACAGCTCAGCTCCGAGGTACTGCGTGGATTGCAGCAAATGCCCGTAGAGTAGTAATGACGCGCGTACGTGTTTGATGAAGGGAGAAACGTCCTGAGCTGCTGTTATGCCACCCACACGCGCCAATCACGCTCTCGGAGGCAACTGCGTTGTGACCTTAACGAGCAAATGGTGAGGAACAACGGCTATAGTAGCAATGGAACAGTGAATGATCACAGAAATCTAGTAGGGAGTAAAGTGAAATTTATCACGAGTATTTCATGAAACCTGCCGCGACCCAGTTCTCTTCAACACTAATTAGAAATGGAATAGTCGGGCTATGAACCCGGTAACCAGTTGAACATGATTGAAGCTACATTAATCAAACGTGTTGTCTCCTGTCTGTTGTCTTGGCAGAGAGTGCTACTCTCCATTGGCGAGTGCTCCCCTTGGCACCGCTTCTGGCGAAGAAGGACCGGAAGTCTTTATGTGACAGCTCCATTTAAGGCAAGCAGAAAGCGGAAATGAAGAGAGAAGGATGCGAAATGAGGCGGGGGGCCATGAAAGTGCTTTGGGAAAACATGAAGTTCGAAATAAAGAACGCGATAAGAACCAACGGACCTGTATAAATTGTGTGAAAAGAAGAAAAGATAACAAATGAGCAGAACAGTGCAATGATGGGGAAGACGAGTAGATAAATGAAGTCTGAATAAAGATAATAAAATGATGTAAAACAATAAAAGAAAATAATAATGAGCTAAAGAGATATTTGGGAGATTAAATTGGGCAAAAATATCTAAAAATCGGTAGCGAAGTGAAGAGAACTCTGAAGTAGGCCAAAAACAGGGATTGTCTGGAGAAGAGTTTTGGAAAGAAGAAGGAAAATGAAAAAGTGAACCGTTTGGCTCAAAATAGAGGAAACGTGAGATGGTATAAAATAAGTGTGTTAAGAAAAGTCAAAGTTAAAAAAGTATAGCTCTATGTGAGTTGTGTCTTTGTGTGTATGAATAAAAGTGATGAAGTAGGAGGGGAAAGGTTGTTTTTAAATGAAATGAGTTTCACTGACAAATAGTGGAGAAAGGGGTGAAATAGAAAAAGGGAAAGAAGGAAGACGACTAAGAGGATTAGATGTGTTGGACCGAAAGAAGAAGAAAGGAGAAAAGTTCTGAGAAATATATTAAGTAATGAAATTAAGAATAAGAAAAGTCACATTGGAGAGAGTGCTATGAATATAAAAAAAATAAGAGAAAAAAATTGATATTATTGTGGTTGTCACAAATGGAGTGAGTGATGTTTTGAAGAGAGGGAAGAGAGAGACAGAGACAGGGAGAGGAGGAAGAAGTGCCGAGGAGAGGGAGGAGGAACCGGGTAGACTGGCTTTGGGTCTGAAAGGAGCGAGTGAAGAATGAAAGACACAGAAGGAGGAAGAAGTGCCGAGGACAGGAGAGGTCGGTAGAACCGAGTAGAATGGTGTTGGATCTCAATGGTGCGAGCGAAGAGTGAAAGAGACCGAAGGAAGTTCTGATGACAGGAGAGAGATATGGCCGAGTAGAATGGTGAATGGCATGAATGTAGAGAGTGAAGTGTTAAAGAGACAGAAGGAGGAAGGAGCGCCGGGAACTAGAGAGGGCGGTATATCCGAGTAGAATGGTTTTGGGTCTTAATGGAGCGGTGAAGTGTTGAATAGACAGAAGGGGGAAAGAAGTGCCCAGAGAGCAAGTAGAATGCCCGACGTAGAATGGTATTTGGGTCTGATGCGGAGCGAGTGAAGTGTTAAAGAGATACAGGAAAGGATGAAGGAGCACTACCGGGAAACAAGAGAGGGTGGTTAGATTCCGAGTTAGAAGGTGTTTTTGAGTTTGACAATGGAAGCGGTGTGAAGGTGTTGAAGGAGACACCGGGAAAGGAGGAAGGAGCAGCCGGGGACAAGAGAGGTGCGTGTTAGATTCTCCGAGTACGAATGGTGCGGTTGGCCATGACTGGAGCCCATGCGCGAGGGGCGGTCGGGGGGCGGGGCGGGCCGCCTGTATACGCGGCGCGCGGGGCGTTGAGCAAGTCTCGCCCGCGGGGCCGACGGCCGCCGGCCGCACCTGTCCATCCTGGCGGCGGCAGTGTTGAACTCGTGCGCCCCCACATTGCGATACCGCCGCCTCCGGCCTACCGCAGCTGCCGGGAGGAACAAGGCAGGGCGAAGGCGAGGCAGCGGAAGTAGGAGGTAGCGCTTCACCGGGAAATCTTGACACAGGCGGGCTGAACGAGTCGAAGGCGACGAAGTCGTGTGACGTCCTCTACGCGTCGTCGCCTCCCACCGCGCCTCTAGCCCTCGGCTGCTACCGCCCCCGCCGCCGCCAGCTACCGCCAAGGCGAGGGCAGGCCAGGACGGGGGAAGAGACGCAGACGCAAGGAAAGAGACACGCGGATTGAGAAGGGACGGGGAATATTGAGTGCGCGCGGGCAGTCTGCGGTTCTCGAGCACCTTAGAGCAAAGGAATTCAAATCCCGTTCGCTGCGTGTGGAATTTCTGAGGGGCAAATCGAACTCGTTTGAGAAGCCGATGGCTTCCGTCAGTGGCGTCTCGGCTACGAAGGTGACGCCACCTCTGGGAAATTGTAACACAGAAGTTCCTGTTAGTTTTCTATTCCACGTTAATCCGCCGTCGTATTCGTGTTTTATAACACTATGATCACTGGTAGAAGCAAATACGGTTTTTTAGGGGACATCCGTTTTAGGGGACATCCGAATTCAGACATATACTTCACAAGAATCACTTTTCGGAAAATACACAAACAGCAAGAACTATGTAATAAGTGTACATGAACAGAAAACTAGAATGAGATTAACAGTACAGGTAAGGGTACAAGATCGATTAAGAAGAAGGCGCTCGACGAAAATAACACTGTTATGAGGTCGATGATTCGAAATATGTCCGCCACTACGATGAAGACGCGAGGTTGACGGTCACACCTGAATTAAGGGAAACAAGCACAGAACTAGTGTAGCAACAAAGTGAAGAAAGATAACTTCAGAAAGAAGGGTCAATGTGAAGGATATCAGAAAAGAAGGAACGCAGTCGTAATAAAAATATTAACCAGCAACGATGATGGTTATAAAGGGAATCAAGCACAGATCTAGTGTAGCAACAAAGTGAAAAAAGAGAACTTCAGAAAGGAGGGTCAATGTGAAGGATATCATAAAAGAAGGAACGCAGTCGTAGTAAAAATATTCACCAGCAACGATGATGGTTATAAAGGGAATCAAGCACAGATCTAGTGTAGCAACAAAGTGAAGAAAGAGAACTTAAAAAAGGAGGGTCAATGTTAAAGACATCAGAAAAGAAGGAAAGCAGGCGTAATAAAAATATTAACCAGCAGCAATGAGGGTTATAGAGTACGAAGCTCAGTGACGAAGAACAATTGTGAAGGCAAGAGGAGCAATGAGGGGGTCGGGAAGGACGGGGGGCTCGAGCACAACAAGAGAGCCAGCCACGCAGTTACCGAAGTGCAAAGGCGGGGGTCGGGAGTGGACGGGTGCAAACAGCGACGGCAGTGGGCGCGTGAGTGGACGCAGGAAACGGGGCCAAGAAGGAAGATGCCGCGGGCACTGCCCTCGCAAATGAAATAACACGCGCCAGGCAAGCGCTCCCTCTTCTCTTTCCCTCTTCATTTCTTTACCGTTTTACAAGAACGTCCCAAATGCTATTTAATATACAAATACTAGATTTTATAAGATATAATAATGTCATGTGAATACTCATGGCTGTTGGCTCTCAGCAGTTATTCTTGTGATTTCCTCCTGATGAATTGTGGGCCGATGCTGGAGCACTACATTCAGCTAAGGGTTATTCTTTCTTTTCTGTTCTACCTTCACTTCCATTCTCATGTCGCACGATTGAACTGATCTTCTATCTCCCTATAGCATATCCCCCTTTGTTATGGAAAGACACCGGCATTGCTGTATGTACGAGAAAGAGAGGCGAGCGAGAGCGAAAAAATTAGTGAAAAAGAGAGGAGGAGAGAAAGAGATGGATGGAGAGAGGGAGAGAGAGAGGGGGGAAGGAAAGAGAATACGAACGAGAGAGAATGAGAGCGAAAAAAATGGTGAAAAAGTGAGGAAGGGAGAAAGAAATGGAGGGAGAGAGAGAGAGAGAGAGACAGAGAGACAGAGAGACAGAGAGACAGAGAGACAGAGAGACAGAGAGACAGAGAGAGAGAGACAGAGAGAAAGCGAGAGCGAGAGAGAAAATAGAGAGGAAAAGAGAGGAGAGGAAGAGAGATGGAGGGATGGAAAGGTGGAAACCAAGTAACTGATAAGACGTGACACTTAATATCGAATTTTCGTAATTTACACATTTTCTTAAAGAACTTTTTCTTCTAGTGAAGCTGAATTGGGGATCACCCCGCGCTACCACGTCTTGAGTACTAAAGGCGGTTCCTTACATTCGGCGAGTGGCGAGCGACTGCTCAGCCAACCTCGAATAGCACGTTTGTTTCCTTTGATGTGCCCCAAAGACCGACATGCGGTGGGTAGGGTGAGCACCGAATGTCTGGCGCTCGGCAAATTGCAAGCAACCCACCCCCACTCCCCGGGATTCTGCAGTCGCTCGCCACTCGCCGCATGCCGAATTTGGAGAACTGCATACTGTTCTGTGACAACTGAGGCTTGTACAACGTTTAAATTGCAGAGAACTCTCTAGAACTTCCTAGAAGAACTTAGAAGTAGCATTCGTCGAATCATTATATCAGTAATTGTTTAGAGGTTTGATATAAAGCAAGATTTCTTAGTTAAGAAAAAATTTTGACTTCAAATTGTCTATACATTAACATCAAACATTTAGAAATTTCAAAAAACGGTTAAATTCTAAAACATTAAGTGTAGCGTCTCTGTCTCCGAATGATTCAATGTCGGATTAAAGAGCTGACTGTTATTGCGTGCAATTAGATTTAATAAGAATGAAATTTGTATTAAGGTTTGATTAGCGCACAATCCTTACGTGGGTCATTTTTAAGCGTGAAAATAAGTCTTCCTCTCACAAGCAAGTTGATAAACATGTATTTTACGTAACGGAAGCGTTAATCTGCTCATAACCACAATAATGTGGCTAAAATAGCATCATGTTCGACCAAAGAATATTTATTTTCCTTCCTTGTAGCCACTTCCTTCTTGTAATGTTATCTAAGATTCGAAAGCTACAACTTATATTGAAGAAAATAAGTTTTCCTTTAAAGCTGCAATTAACTAAAAACCGTTTTACGCTTTACATGAGTAAAGCGGCGATTCACTGCAATCGATTGCAATCGTGATAAACTAACAAGCTCGCGTTAGCAGATTCGTTAGGCAGTATATTCAAAATCCGCTTTGCTCACGAGTACCATTAATGACTTAAAAGTATCATCATAATCATCATTATCATATAGTTTGTTTTGGGTCCCTGAGCCATTCCAGAATCAAGCAGTAATGATGCGGTTGCTATTACATCGTGTATAGGGAGGTCTTTTCTTTCCACAGTATTAAACTCTAACATCAGGCGCGACTCTTACTTTACTTCATTATTGGAAGATGAATTTATGTCATAAAATGAAGATGAAGATTGAATCCTTTATTTCATCCTTGCGCGCGGACTCACACAAACACACACATCTTCTCTTACTTCATTATATCACTCATTTTCCTTAAAGATTATGTCTGTATGTAGCAAAGAGATGCATTTATGCTGCTTCAATTCGTCGTACTCTCTGAATGAAGTCATATTCTTTGAAGACGTTAAAGAAGTAATGACGGTTCGTATAAAAGAGAGAAGTACTACAATTCATATTTTGTTAGTAGATCGTCTCGTTTTAATTTTTTTCTTATTTGTAATAGTCTCTAACCTGTCATTGAAATACATTTTATAATTACAACTACAGACACGAATCAATCATTAGAAATAATTAACGAAAGGTTTGATATAAAATATGCCCTTAGCAAATTTTTCTTTTGTTTTTATTTGACCACGAATTTGGAACAAAATGGTAGTTATTTACATAGGAGTTGTCAGATTTATCCTTCAGTGCTTTCAATAATTATTAAATCAAAGTAATTTGATAAAAGAAATGGTAAATTGCAGCCTGAACGTAATATAGATGTAAAAACTTCATATTTCAAATTAATATTTTATTTACGGTATGTGTGTACTGTACAAAAAGATCCGCCAAAAAATAAATGCCTTGCGTCTTGTTGGGACCAGCTTTTGTGTATATCAGCTACGAAGCTTTATGTAGCTTTATGAAGTATATTGACTGACAAATTAGAAAAAGTAGCGTATGAATGTCTCTCTAGAACTAAAAAGAAGGTGCAGTGATATTGAATAGGGACAGGTATAGAGAACAATTTAAGCAGTGAAATGGTCATAGCCACGAACGTAAAAATTAAAGTAATTGAAAGAAAAAGATGATCAGTCTTGTCAATTCAAGATTACGATAAATCGTCGTTGTATTCGATGTCATTTTTGGTATTATTATTCTCTTTCAAATTCTTCTTTTACCGTCCTTCTCATTTTTCTCCTATTCATTGTTCTTGTTCTTCTTCTGCAGAACTTCAGCCTTTGCGGTTATATCAGGCGCATTTAATTCTAGTAAATCGTGTGCATTTCCTCTTATACATAACATCTTTAAAGAGTGCTTGGACGTCGTTAATTCTTGAAAGCTTGGCTCTCCTCGCCTTTTTTACAACTACATTTTGAATCCAACATGTTCCTGAAACGGATAAACGAATAAAATTACAGGTTCATGTAAAGAACAAAAATGTGAATTCCGTTTATTCAGTATGAGATTAACAATTTCAAAATGTTAGGAGCGTTTTCAACAACAAAACTGTTTGTAAGATTGACTTGAGTTGTAGCAGTAATTAGACCAGTATTGTCATATGCAGCTGAAACGAGAGCAGACTAAAAAACAAAATATGCCAAATGATGGAAGTGTCGGAAATGCGTGTGCTGAGAAAAATTACTAATAAAACGATAAGGGATAAAGAACCTGATATTAATATAAGACAGACTTTCCAAATATATATAATCTCAGACTGGGTTCGAGAAAGAAGAAAGAAATGGAACGAACATATAGACAGAATGGAAGACGACAGACGAGAAGAGTAGGACGTCCAAGAATTAGGTGGAAAGACATTTTGTGAAACAAGACAGCATGAATATAGTGCCAATTTATAAATATGACTACATAAATGTAATGTATCAGTTTTTTAAAATTTTAATTAAGTATCCTTTGTAAAGAAACAGGCTCTTGCCTAAAATAAAAGTTAGAAGAAGAAGAAGAAGAAGAAGAAGAAGACGAAGACATGAGTTGAGATTTTTTTAGTGTTGAGATTATTATTTTTTTGTTACTGGAAATAATTATTGGCGGTATTGTGATAGAGAAATTTCACCGAGAACAATTTCGATTCTCTCTTAGCATTTCACTCGCTGGCAATCTCGAAGGTATTGACGCGGTATTTCGCGATTCCCCGAAGAACCACAAAATATTTACAACTTGGATGCCACTTCGGTCCCTGTACGCAACAGATCACGCTAACAATCAGCGACTCAGTGATACGGAGTTCAAGGTTCCTTCTCTAGAGCTGATTTGTCATATCGCAAATGTAATTGGTGAGTAGTAGTCTATTTTTGTATTTGTCATCGCCTTAATTATCACTTTCAGAAATTATTCCCTTAGGGTTTTCAACAAACTTTCTACGAACCACTTCGTCTTACCTTTTTTGCATAATTATAAGTTGACATGCGAGATATTTAAGAACTATTATTTTTAGGGTGACGTGCTCTATCAATTCCTCGCTGTTGTAATTTGAAAGCACAGATTCTCTCTTTGTGTGAGAAAGACAGACGCAGTATGTTTGACTTGATTTCAATAAGATGGCTTTTATAGTGTGTAATTATCACGATTAAAAGTAACATTTTTCCATTTAGTTTCCTCTTCTTTATCTACATAATGTGTACGGTCTTCCAGTATTTTATTGCGTCTTCATGAGTGTATTTTATACAGTTATCCTTGGGTTATGTCGAAACTAACTTAACATTTTATGGAAAGCTTGAGAAGTGGATGAATATGCTTTATTTTGCTGCAGATTGATGAATTGGTGTTATTAACTGAGAAAGTCACGAACTATTTACAGCTTTCGTCTTGTATAAGCCATATGAAAGTCATCGCTTCCAGAAGTTGTTTGAAAAATGTAACCACATCGAAATAAAGTCTAAATAGTTTTGAAAATTATTTACTTATGCAGAATTTACCCGTCCATATATGGTCAGTGCAAATTAAAAGACAAAAACTGTCATTTTTGACTCAAGTGAATATAGTTTTTTCGTAGAAAATAGTCCATTTTAACTATATAACAATTCATCAAGATATTTCACAAGAGAGAAGATAGGGTATGAAGAGACTTTGTCTTTGAATGCGAAATAAACCTCTCCGCACAAGATGCAACCGTTCCTTTGCAAAATAATTTTAGGGTAACGTGCGTAAAATAGTCATTTTAAATGTGTATCAGCGATATATCAAGTTATTTAAAATGACCTTCAGTTCATAGTTGACACCTGATCTGTTGGATGACAATTTTAGAATAAAACGGGCTTTATGCGACTTCTTACTCCAGGTGCTTGGTATTGTTATCATATTGTATGGATTACTAAATAATTTATTTCTATTGATCAATTAATATTAGCATCACATACTAAACATTCAGACTATTTGATTCAACTCTACATGCATGTTACGTTCCTTCCTGTTATTGTTTCTATCCTTCATTTCCAAAAGCGGATAGTACTGAAATAGTAATGATCTACAACGTACTGACTTGGGAAAATTCCTGTTCGACGGATTCGTGGCATGCTGTATTTTTATCTATTTACTATCAAAATGTGAGACATCGCAACAGTTGGTTGATGTGCGCCATCACTAATAAAACTGCTGCCCATCTCTTCTAGTTTCAGACAATAATGATAGTGCAAGAGGTTGAATAATTAAGAAATGGAGATTTTTCAGTTTTATATGAATGATTTTGAGTTACTGTGAACCCAAACTGTCACTAAAACCGAAAGGTTCCGTCCCATTATATCTAGTTCCTCAAAATTCGTTTACCAAATTCATTCATTTCCAAATTCAGAGCTTGATGTAGATTCATTGCAGTGCACCTGGTCAGGATGAAGCACTGAATGAAATGAGCAAACAGAATGACGCTCCCAAGCTAAGTTTTTGTACAACGTTGGCTCCCTTTCTCTCGATGCACTAGAGAGAAATGTATGTCTGGAGATAGTCCAGCATTAGTGTGGAAATAGTAGTACGATACGTGGCAAAAAAACGATGTAATGATAATAAACTGAGAATAGTATGGAATTATATGGTTTGGAATGGTAATATACAATTTGGGATGGTTTTATATGGTATGGTATACGGTAGAAATATTCGTTTGGTTGACGACATGCAGATTTCCAATGATTGTCCAATCTAGTCCCGAAATAATGTAGGTCCGTCGTAGTAATTAGGAGTTTATATTGGCTCAGATTGTCTGTCATGACCTCCTCACATTACACGATTCGAATCTTTTACACAATACATTTCCTGAGAGCACACAAGAAATACATGAAATGTAATATCTGAACTATGAAATATCTAAGTAATCAAATTTCAGGATGTAGGTTTATAATTACAAATTTCGAGATCTTTCATATTCTTAATGCTATATTAAAACTGCACTGAGTACTAATTGCTCTTCTTTTATTCATTTCTTCTGTTTTTTTTATTTTACTACCTTCAAAATATTTCGTGTTTACACGTTATTGTTGTTATTAATATAATTATTATAATTCTTCTTCTTCTTCTTCTTCTTATTGTTATTATTATTATTATTATTATTATTATTATTATTAATTCAACCTATTCTGAGAGCATTCCTATCTGAGAGCGTGTTATGCAGTATGTACTTCAGCTGTTAAAATATTAAATGGCACTTCTAAAAGTTAGTTTGAAATGAAATGTCAGTTTATATGTATTAGAGACGCGAGTGAATTGTCATAAATAATTTGTGAAAGTGTCAAGTGCAATTACATTTAATTAATTTTGTAATTATGAGTGCGTTCAAGTTAGCCAATATCACAGATTAAAGCAAATTGTCCATAAAAAGCAAACCCATTTAGAACCCGTTTCTGTGAATATCTGCTTTTTATATTCTATCTATTTAATTATCTAAGAGGTGTAAGCCCTTTCTATGTTATATAATATAACGCTGTTCGTTGCCGCCCATGAAAGACCTCGGGGACGAACCTTTCTCCATAAAGCAACAAAATACCATTTCAAAAATCATTTTAACTGTGTTGTCTAGAAATGAGTACTTTAATTGATTTCGAACTATAGATTAACGTTATTGTATTAAACTCCGTTAATCGGTTATTATGAATGTGTGAATACATCAAAGAAATCAATTCTACTAGTTCTTGATACGTTTCTAAGTAATTATCAAAACTGTTAACTCGTGTTTTAGATGATGTCAAAAATGAAATACCTTTCTTACATGAGAAGATAACATCAGATGTAAAAAATCTATCAACTTATCGTTATTTTAGACGAGAAAGATTCTATTGAAAGGTTCTATTTTCACACCCAATATTGTCTATTGACGAAGCTGTAGCTCACATGTCTGTTACGTCTCAATAAGAGAATAATTTTACAAGAAATCCATATGTCAATATTTCCTCCCATCTAAATTCAATTGACCGACAACTTCACGCTCGGATGCAACTGATGTCGACTTGCAAAGCAGCATCGGCCGGAGGTGGCAGGCCCTGTCAGTCAACAGGTAGCAGGCGCCCCTCGACGCCCCAGGTCCTTCTCTCGCCCCCACCCCACCCCCACCCCTCACCCCCGCCCCCACCACCCACCGCCACCCGCCCCCGCCACGGCCCACCCGTCACCTCTGCCGCCAATTCCACCTCTTCGCGGACCCTGTCCATGACCGGCTCCGGAAAAACAAAAAAACAGTCATTCTCGAAAAAAATACATCTCTCGTGACGGAGTAGTGATGCATTTTCGAAAAAAAAAACTTTAGCGCCAGACGTACCCGACTCTTTGCTCCCGCGCCGTTTCTTTCCTGTAGTGGAACGCGGGAGCAATTGATATTTTACTTTGCCTTAAGGACGCAGCAGCTGCCAATAAACAGAAGATGTAGTGTTTTAAACGGTTGTCTACATCAGCGAGATGCTACTGTTTGCTGAACCCGGGTTCTCTGCCGACGAGCGCCGTTTAAACTTTTCGCGAGCGCGTATTGCGTCATTCAAAAACATTTCCTCGAGTGCAGTTTACAACGGGCGGCACGTAAAAAGCGCGGGGCGGGCCGGAAGACGTGCACTCCGCCAGTTCGGAAGCACTTGTCACCGCGGGTCGGCGCGGGGCGCAGGGCTTGCGAACCCCGCCCCGCGGGAGAAGTGGGCGCAAAGCCTCGCCAAAGGATGTCCTCACGAGGCTCGACGAGCCAATCGTTTGCGCAAATGAGCGTCGGCGATGAGCGGGGTCGCGGCGGCCGGCGGAGCGCTCCGCGAGCCGATGGAGATCAGATTGGCGAATCAGCTTGAGCGCTGCGATCCAATACAGCCCCCTCGCGAGCGGGCCCGCGCCGGGCGCCCCCGGGACACGTCGGCCCCGCCGCGCCCCCTCCCCCCCCCCACTTCGCTCCCGGGTGTCCGTCCCCCCGTTGCCCCAGGGCGCGGTGGGTACTCAACAGCGTGGCGGCGGTGGAGGACGTGCGGGTGCTTGGAGGCGGCGGCGGGCTGTTGGTGATGACGGCGCGGCGAGGAAGCAGTCCGCGAGCTGTGAGCGCACGGCCGTCGCGTCCCGGCGCCGACTGGCGCCAACTTGACGCGGCCCGCCGCCGCGCGCCCGCGCACGCGCTGTGACGGCGCGGCAGGCGGATGGTGGCACGGCGCGGGGGCGGGGACAGCGGTCCCGCCCCCGCCCCGGCCCAGCCGCCCACGCTGCCCGCCACTTCTTGTCCTTGCGTCCTCGTATATTTCATCACAAGACTCTCCCCGCCTTTTCGCGCTTCTATGTCCCCGCGTTGCGGTCGAGTCCGGGCATGTGGTTCTTGTATCCATCGGTACTCGGCATTAACGCGGCATTCCTTTGCTTTGACTTGGAAGGGGCTGGAGGCTGAAAATCCCAGTTTTCTCAGAGGTGTTGCACTCGTGCCACTGGCAACGACGAAGGTGGATGACAAGTTTCTGATACATGGCTTTACTCGGCTAAAAAGGGAGAGACACGGTTACGAATTGTGTTGGCGGATTGGTTTTATTTTAATTTTATAAAAAACAATAAATTTAAGAAAATAAAAATTTGAAAATTAATAATAAATTTAATTTAAATTTAATTTTTTTAAAAGATCTTCCTCTGGTACGATTTTCCGAATGGTTGTTGTAACATAATTTAGTTTGTTCTAGTGGTATTCGGACGAGATAAGCGGTACTTTAGTTTTTTTAATTAATTTATTTGGCGATTTCTGAAAACAAACCACTGTTTTCAAGAGATGTGCACAATGTCTGTGCAATAGTTTTGTTTCCTTCAGAGTTTTTGTCTTTGTGGTGTTTGTCCGGTTTGTTTATGTATGGAAAATTAATTACACCATTTCTCGGTTGGTTTCGTAAGCAGTGGTTTAATTAAATGCCGTAGTGTCAAGATCATGGCGTCATTATATTTGATATTTATCTTCCTTTGGGAGGAGTTTTACTGGAAAATGTGCGAGAGAAAAATCTATGGTCTGCGTGCGTATGCCATATGTCATTTATCAACTGTACTCTGAGTGCGTATACTCGTCAGTGTATTTAACGTGCGCCATATATTGTGGTGAAGAGTCGGGCTGTTTCACGAGAGGCGAGCAGTGGGTCCTGACGTGATGGGAGGATATGCTCCAGGGCGGTCACGGCCATGGGCAGTCGGGCACAAGAGCAGACCCCCTCTCTTCCCTCCTCCCCCTCCTCCTCCTCTTCCCCCACCGCCAAAACCGCACAACCCTCACTTTCTGTTTTGCACCGCCCTCGCTCGACGTGACGTATCCAAATAAAGGCCCGCTCCAAAATCACCCAACGAAACGTTTTGTTGACTGCGTAGCTGGCTGTCCCATACCTTTCTTTTTACTCGGCTGCGTGAAGGTATGAGGGTAATGAATTTCATTGAGGAGGCTTTTCGTACTTTCACACCTTCGCCAGTTTTGAACCAGTTAACGGATTGTGATAATCGGAGAATCAAATGATTCATTTCATTTTATTTTTTATCTGAGACTGGATTCTACAGAGTTTCTTCAAATACATATTGCAAACAACAATAAATAGTAATAAACAACGCCCAATTGATTTATAACAAATGCATCTAAGATATTTTGGTCCTCCCATTATCGAATAACCAGTAGGACCATTGCAAATTTTACGATGTGAACCATTGCTTTAAAAGTGAAAATAGTTTCATAAGGGCACCAAATTTTGAACGGCTATGCAGTGCCTCTGAGAGGTCGCGTACGTACAGTAGAAGGGTTTTTCGACACTAGCTTAATGGCTATGTTGAATTCAGCAGCTATCTGGAGGAACAGCGTAGCAGTCATCTACTCTGCTCCATAGTTTTCAGTGTTTTCTATGGTCAATACTATAGGAATCTCGCAGCAGCTTTCTAACTAACTGAACACTGATCGCACGGAACCTAAGCTTCCCCTTCCTTGCCAACCTCCGCCCCTTACTTACGCACACACACGTACATGCTCTACACTACCACACATGCCGGGAGACAGGTCGGGGGCTTAGAGCTGGTCTCGGCTGGGGTGTTGCCCTGCTGGTGGAAGATACCTGGTTAGGGAAACTCCACAAACTGACGTGTAGATCGACGCCAGATCTCACCACCCAACGAGAGGTGATCACCGCCCCCTCCCGTGACCAAAACATGCACTACACTTGTGGGACTAATGTCCACAGCATCTAACGAACCTCAAAACACGAAATAGCCAATCAATCAATCAATGGAACAGCCAGGTACTTCATTATGTGTTACATCATTTACGTCCGGTACTGTGAATTAATGTTCAAATTTGGCTAATCTTTACTAACAAACTACCCGTCAAATTACATTGCACTGAATATCAAATAGTAAATTTTAATTTACCATAGATTTGCGTGTTTCTGAGTACCCTAGCTTAAGATACTCAGGAGTGCCAAACTTTGAAAAATATAGGTTATTCAAAAGGTATAAAAAATTCTCATTTTTTAGAAATATGTTAACGTGTTATTTAGTTACGATTTTAAGAGTACTTCGACCTTTCTCTGGAAAACAGATATTGCAATACTATTTTTTTCAAATAATTTGTTTGTTAATTTAAACATTAAAAAGAAAAGAATTAATTGAAACATGTATTGTAGAGTCTGCTTTTCAAGAAAAAAGTCTGAATACTTTCACAACTCTCCCATTTTACTTGCTCTCCTACTACGTACTTGAGTAGTAAAGAAAAAGAATTGTAATGGTGCAGCAGAAATCGCCAATATTTTAACAAAAAACTCGTTTGTGGAACCTTGGTAAAGAAAAAAGTAGATACATTTTGTTGTGGGTTGTGACCAAATAAACACAACTCGAAGAATCTAAGGGACCGAATACTTGGTTTCAACGTTCTATTGCGCATCGACTTTGAGATGAATACAGTGGTAACTTGTGGTACACCGTATTGTTAACTGTTAATTGCATATATACTCTTCACAATATTCGACAATGAATTTTTGTCTTAGATCTTTTTATTGCACCAGTAGAGAAGTACTACATTTACGACATTTTGAGTCAATCGCGTCTTATAAATTGTACGAAACTGCCACCCTTCCTTAGCCTATTTTAGAATAAATTAATTAGACCTGTTGAATATTGAATACTGAATGTTGAATATTGGATTGTATCGAAGGTATAAGTATATACAATGTTTTTCTTTTGTCTATGAATGTCTACTTGTAAGAAAAAGTGTCATTAACATTCAATTAAAATTCATCTTTTATTAATGAAATTTACTGAGCCAAAGTACGAGCGGAAACATTACCATACATTTGCTAATCCATCATGTGCAATTTTATTGATAACGATGTTTGAATCAGGAATGTTTTTGACCTTGACAGAATGAAAATATGTTGTTTTTTGTGTTTTTGGGTATTCGTTCATGACCTTTTAATATTCAGGTCGTTGGATTTCCCATTTGTTCCAGAATGCGAACCGTGACCGCAAAAACTTCCGTTTACGATAGCCCAAAACGGTTGGATCTGTTTCGTTACCAACTACTAGCTTACTTTCACCCATATTGTGATAATGTCAAGTGTTTAGATAATACCGATTGGTGTTGTTAATTCAACTGTATGAAACTCAAATTAGGCAGTTTTTGGGTGAGATATTGTCATTTTCATCACCCAAGAGAAAGCGTGCATATATTAGCAACGTGGGAAACAAAGAGTTCCTGTCATTAACAGACAATTGCGTTCACAACTCCAATACAGCTATTCATCTTGTCAATACGGGGTTTCGCTCACAATTTTTCATCGATTTGAAATTATATATATATATTGATAATAAAACTACACCCACATAATAATAATAATAATAATAATAATAATAATAATTTTCATCACTATTCTATAATTGTCAACAATGAATCAACTCGTCCAAATTAAGTTTAATGGCATCGACTTGAATATTAAAAAGTTTTTAAAAATTATCTTTACGTAATGATAATTGACTCTGATTTATTGCTGATATTGTTGATTCAATGGAATTCACAATTTAGAAGTGAAGTAAATCTTCTTTTTAACCATTCAAAAACTAACGTCATTCGATATTGCGTGAACAACAAATGCACAATTTTTAATTTATAAAACGACCTCAACTTAAAATGTAAAATTTGGTATTGTAAAAATTAAAAATGAACATGTTTCTCGGTAAACCAGTATTATATATTTAATTTAAATCATAACCTCACTCTAAGATCACTCATTTTATTACGTGCAGATATTGTCAAATAACTACTGGTATTTAACATGTTCCGACAGGTTTTCTACATAATTAACCATTAGATTTTTATGTACTTTCATACTGAAGGACTTTATGGATGATAATTATGCGAATTGTACTGGGTTACAAATAATGATTGCGAACGATAAACCACGAAAGTGAGCATGACTGTGACTTCGAAAATAACCAAAAAACAATCATTTCTTTAGAACTTGCCTCCTCTACACAACTAATTCTTCCAAGACAGTGTACAGCAACAGATTAAAAAATTGTAGCTGACGCACTATTTCTGCAAGTGTTCACGAATTTTAAAAACCAGTGAATTTATTTCTAGATACTACTGATTATGACATTTAATTGCAATTTTTTAAATATACAAAAATGTATATATTAACTGAAACCGGGACGTATAAATACGCAGTACAAATACGACGCAGTCTCATGAAGGTACTGACATTAGTATTTCCAAATTTGGAAATATATTTTGAACTAGTAGCTGAAAAATTTGATATCGACTATTAAAAGCATTTTATTTGTGTTTTAGTTGCAGCGTAACTTTGATACTATTTTTTGGAATAAATAATGAACATTATCAAAGGTATGATAAAAACATACCAGAATATAAAATAATGAACTAAATTATTAAAAACAGATTCTTGAAAATATTTTATTTTTCTCTAGAAACACTTGTTTAACTCTTTCAAATATTACTGTATAGGAGACTAGTGAAACGTATTTGTTAAAATATGGAAATAATTTCAATGAGTTCACAGCGAAAAGAATAGGTTGCAATGTTGTTATTTGCATAATGAAACTAGGTCACTCAGGATAAAACACCATCGATGCGTTATCACTTACCTTGCGATCACCACCTGGAGTTTTCTCACCAAATCCCCTTTTCAAAGCAGGTCAGGAGCAATCTTGCTGAACTCTAATAAATCGTAGAAAGCACTGGGCTTTGGAGATGACGAGAGAAAATTAAGATGTACAGCTTCTATAGCAGCTCTTTTGATTATATGAACTAATCAAGTTTCCAGGCTGTATTGTCTTAAACTTATAATGCTAGCAGTGAACACTCTTTTTATGAGGCACCATTAGTCTTTTCGCGACAATGACTTAACTCGAAATGAAACCGTATGCTTTTCGGCTTAGAGGAAATTCCAGCAGACCACATCCTGCGAAGACTAATCTTCCGCTAACCGATCTTGATTTGAGGCCGGCTGCTCATTTTTTCCTTTATATCCAGAACATTTCCTGATCAATTTACGTTGCTTTATTTATCTGCACATCATTCTAAGTTATATTTTGAAGAGTATAGTAAATTTGTATTTATTGCTCATTTAAAAAAATGAAAGTGAATTTTCGTTACTTAATTTAAACAAAATGTATTTTAAATAATTCAGTCATTCACAGTACTTGTTTGAAGACTCTAAAACATTTTCAGAATTTTCAAACCGACTGCAATTTTTTCTTTAAATTTATTGTACATAAAGATAGCATATGTCCGATTTTCACTACTAGCTCTTGCATTTTTCGAAAAGTCGAACAAATGTCGGCGTTTTAATACATTTATAATATCTAAGATAAAGATTTTTTCTTCAAATGAACTTTTTTCAACAATAAGTGTTTAAATTAATGTAATGTACATTTTTTCAAAACTTTGGACGTATTCACAAAAATGTGAGAGAAATGTGAACAATTTTTTAAAAAAATATTAAAAACAAGAATTTCTCAAAATCGGTTCCAAATTTTCTCTTTAAACTTCTTCTCGTATATTTCTACATGACTTTATAAGATGGCATACGTGTAAATTTGCAGTATTATTATGCTGTTTCAAAAATTACCAAATGTAAAATTTTTGACATCTCTCTCACGTCGTTAATATTTACATTTTTGGCGATTGCATACATACTTGTATTTGTGAGAACTCGCTCCTCAAATGATGTCTGATGAATGTTCTCGAAAACTCAAACATTTTCTGTAAAGAAGCTCAAAATTGCACATTTTCAGATTCGTTCAAACGCCATTTTCTCGTAACCTGCTCCAAAGTTTTTCTTCTTTCAATTTTTTGTACCAAGACTGCCAAACACCCTGGATAACATGACATCAAGGCTACTTCTATGGATTTTCGATTTTTTTCTCAAAAATTACACTTGTGTAATGTTTGTTAAATGTCTCTTACGTCGTTAATATTCATATTAAGGACATTTCTTATACACTATTGTATATGTGAAAAAAAATTCTTGAAATTCTGTCTTATGAAGTTTCTTGACAACTCGAAAGTTTTGGAAGAAACGACCTTCAAAATGCGTATTATGGGAAACGCTTAAACGAAGTTTTCTTATAAACAGGTTCCAAATTTTGTTTATATTTTTCCCTATTATAATATTCTTAGACTCATATATCAATTGTATTTTTCGAAAAATCGATGAAACGAGAAAAAATGTGTTTTTGTTGCTAGTAGAAGGCAGCTAAGAAGAGGGTGGGGTAAGACGAATAGAGAGCCGAGGCTGAAGAGATAAGGAAACAAACTAGTATGAGAAACACTGGGCTATTCTGTAGCGTCACTTGGTTTATTCTTTAGAACACTCATCGCAGCTGTCTGTTCTGTTTGCCACCCTCTTGCTAGATGGATCTGCTATCGTTTACGCTCAAATCAATGGCTCTCTGGGGGAGTGACAACACGAAGTACAAAAAGTTGAAATACGTGGTTGGTCGTGGGGTGAAGGCGAAAAGGGCGGAGTGGTGATAGGCGTGAGTATTGTTTAGTCAATGCCATAAACGGAACACGTATGGGAAGCGAGTATTTAAGTAGAAAAACTTTAGTAGTGTTTGTGTTAGAACATAGTGAGCATGATAAACTATATCTGTATTTTTGTATATCTGCGTTTGAAATTTTGCTTTGGCTGACTTAAGGATATTTTATATTAATTGTCGGAGTCACTCTATCGACTAGGAAATGCGCGACTGAGGTGAATTTAATAGGCCGTATCAAATTGGCGATTATTTTTCTAAGCCAACTCAACTCATCTATATAAACAAGTACAAGTTTTTGAATCACTTCACATTATACAGCATACTCCGTGCGTGATCCTTTTACCCCTTTACTTCAAACGTTTGTGAAAAATGTACTCGCGGGATGGGCGGAGTCGAGCGGAGAGGAAAGCAGACCAGCGAGAGTAGTGATAAGGGGAGGAGGGGGGGAGACAGACTGGGAGCGGCATGCGGGTGAAGATGGTGAGACGGGACCATGGAATAGAGCCATGCCGTGTCAGGGTCGCGACTAGTGGTGCGACATTGACAAGAAAACATCGATAATCAAAATTAAAACATCGATGTTCAAAATTAAAACATCGATATTCAAAATTAAAATATCGACGTTCAAAATCGGTTTTCCAACATCGATGTTTTTAGACCGGATCTCATTGGACATTAAATTCGTTTATCAATTCGCCCAATAAAGGTACGAGAAGAAGGGGCAGACCTTACGCTCACAGTGTACTTGTTGACCTCGTCTCAATGTGCTAAATAAATATTAAGAAAGAGGAATTACAAGGGCTTGAAGGTCATCTCGGGCGACAGAATTTGGTTGACGAAAGTACTGCAAACAGCGTTCATTTGGTGACAACACATGAATAACAGAGTTACTATCAGTTATTATTTCATTATATATATATATATATATATATATATATATATATATACTCGCTGCGTTAAAAATCGATGTTAAAAAAACATCGCTGTTAATACATCGATATTTTTAAAAAAATGTTACTACAAAATAACATTCGATGTTTTGAAAACATCGCCATCGAAGTCGAACCCTGTCGCTACGGGTGTGGAGAAGCGGGGCAAAGGAAACTAGTGGCGAAGCTGGTGAGAGAGGGGCAGGAAGGTATTCGACGGATGGAGCGAACGGTGCGAGCAGAGCAGAGCGTGGCTGTGGATGGGCTGGGAGGACATGGTTCAGGGGGCCAGAGCGGGGGAGTTAGGCGAGTGGGCTGTGAACGGGGGGGGGGCAAGAACAAACGGGAGGGGGCGCAAGGCAGGGCGAGGAGAGAAAGAGGAGGGAAATAGCGGGCCGAAGCGAGCGCGGATACGGATTGGCGGGGCGGAAAGGAGAGGCAGGGAGAGCGGAGCGGGGAAGGGAGGAGCGACGCGGGTGGAGCAAGCGGGACGGATGGCATGTGGGCGGGGAGAGCGGGGCCGGGACGGAAAGAGCGGGAGGTGGGGTGGAGGGCGCGGGGCGGGGCCGGGTGGAGAGGAAACGGGCGGAGGAGCGAGCGTTGGAGGAGTGGAATCGCCCGCGGAGGAGCCGGAGTGCGGGTGGGAGGACGGAGAGAGATGAGACGCGGCGGAGGGAGTGGAGCGGGACGGGGAGAGCGAGCGGGATGGAAGGAACCGGGAGGGGGAAGGGCAAGGAAGGGAGTGGGAGAGAGGAGCTGAGGATGTGCGAGTGTGAAACTGGCGAGCAGCGGGAGGAGCAGGCGAAGGAGCGGGGGGACAGCGAAGGAGGACGCAGAGGGGCGATCGGGGCGTAGAGAGCGAGCGAAACGAGCGGGTAGTTGGGCTGCGGAGAGCGGGGACGGGAAGAGGAGAGCGGGGCACGCCCTGCGAACGAGGGAGGGGTGCGGAGCGGGTGGGCGTAAGGGGGGCGGAGCGGCGCGCGCAGAGGAGGGGGCGTGAGAATCTGGGTGGCGGGCGGAGCGGCCGACGAAGAGGAAGCTAAGGCAGTACGCAAAACGTGGCGGAGTGAGCGGGTGAGTGAGGGTGGAATGCGCAGTGGTTGGTAGGGGAAGCCAGATGTAAGGTCAAGAACAGGCCTCTAGCGGCTCGCGAAGCGCTGCTGTGGTCATCTCCACAAAAACGACCTACATCTGAACTACATCTCGTCACATAAGTGGTTTCAGACATTCCTCTCTATTACTAGGCGCTGTGTCTTAACTTTCAGTATTTGAAAATGGATCTCAAATGAAAATGATTGTGAAACGCGTTGTTATATATTAAAAATTACATGTTTCAGTAATATTTTAAATACAAATACGCCTTTTAATGAAAAACGAACAATAAAGTAATAAATTTATATTAATGATGTGTCAAAAACTATTAATGATAATGATATATAATGATATTTAATGGTAAACCAATAAGTCTTCATTGTTTGATTTTGCTTGAATGTTCTTCTTTGGTTTAATTTTTTTTCATTCTTTCTGTACGATCTATGTTTTTATGAACTGTGTTTTCTTGTTTATTACAAGAAGTTACAATGGTTTTGTTTTAGGGTCTTCGTTTCGCCACTCCAACTCATCCTGAAGCGATTCATTTCGGTGGAAATTGACGTTGCTGGGCTTTTTTACACATGGAGGAAGAGATGAAAAACAGTAGACGGAAATGGGTTAACGAAGCATGAGATCTTATTACCAGATGTGTACTACTAACATTCACTGTTGCGCATAGTACAGTCAGAGAAATAGTAAGGCATGTATAATCTTCATTTACATAAACAGTAATAAAAATAATCCATAATTCAACGAACACTAATACAAGAAGTAAACTTGCAACTAATTTCCATTAAAATAATATTTCAGCGTTGAGGAAGTAATTTTGTAGCAAACAATTTTGCTAATAGTATGGTCTCTGCTATTTTGTTCAAGCCTTTCATAAAAATACATGTAAGTTTATTCTTAGTTTTGTCTATCATAGCCTCTTTAAAGAATAAGACTCAGCTTTATTTTATGGTTTAAAGAATTTCCAGACCCGGAAGCTGAAAATAAATATTTACCTGCACGTTCTGCCCGTAAATTAAAAATAAGGTATGTTGAAATACTTTAAAAATCTTTTTTTTTGCCTGTCGGTTTGAGATAATTTAATTAAGATTAGATGCTTACGGCTATTACCTTCTCTGGAATTTTACGAGCTTCGTGGAGGAAGAAAATAAGGTCTCCTGGAGAATCTTTAGATGTAAGATGATAAACTGGTGTTTCTCGCATCACATGGCACAAATGTATTTTATATTCACACTTAGATAATCTTTACGGTGTTATACTTTCTTTTTTTAAAAGAAATTATAGTCACACAATTCTGTTATACTCTATATATTGAATTACCAAAACTCGATACACCATAAGGAAATCGTGATTCTTGATTCTTCAATTCTTTTGTTCCATTTTTTAGATTAATAAATTGACAAATTGGGTTTTTTAAAAAATATTTTCATGAAATAGACATGAATATAAAATGTTTCAAGTATTCTTTTTGGCTCAAAATTAACTATAAAAATGAAACATAAATCTAATTACTTTACTATTTGTTCACCATAGCACACATTTCTAAGTATTTCGTAATTAGTATAGAAAAAATATTGAAGTTGTAAAGAATTTACATACGGATATACAACATTGATTTTCAGGATTTCTACTGCCCGTTCCCTTGTCCATCCATCTGCCTATCAATCAGAATGTCTGACTACCCAACACTCCGATCTTGTGTGTTTGTATGTACGCTCTCCTAAACAGTTTTACGTGTTCTAAACAATTCTTTCGAGATTACAGAACTGAAGACAACGGTCATTCGCGAGACCCCTTGAAATAAACACGTGTGGTCTTCAGCCGCTCTAACATTACGCAACAATTTTCTCTTAAGGAATACTTAAAAATTTTTACTGTTCTTTAAAAGGTGTTAAAAATGAAATATTTTCGAACAACTGGAAATAAATTCCACTAGAATGATTGCCTGTATGAGACGGAGTAGAAAATATCATTAAATTTGAGACAAGCAGAAAAAATTATTTCCTTGAACAGGAAACATCTTATTTATCTCACGTTATATAGTTAAACAAATGGCATGCATATGCTATCTGATTCATTACAATTTCAGGTAACTGCAGTATGATAAAAGAAAACATAAAAATAAAATTAAATCATGAAGTTATAACAGGATAATAGAAAACATTAAATTAATTGAAGTTCACTTCTATGTAATAGTTTTTTTAACTTCATATTTGTATATGATACCAATGATATACGCAAATAAATGAGTAAAAACTGCAGTATTGAAACGAACTCTAAACGAATTGTAATTTAAGAGAATTTACGGTTTTTCAAAAATAATGTAAATATACGATTCTGGGAAATGACTTGGTTGACTCTACAAAAACCTTCGTATTTTGTTTCTGTTAAAACGTGCGCCCTTTATTGCCTGCAATTCAGATGTTCAAAATCAAACTACGTGAGAATGCGTTATTAACAATATTAGATCTATAAAACAATTTTGCGAGTGAAAAGAGTTTTAAAACCGTTAGAAATGGATTGGTGTGTGCTCAGTTCATTGATGTTGAGAGTTTATGAAGAAACCAATAATTCTTTTACAATCTTACTGGTCTCTCTGTTGACAAACATTGACTCGCTTCATGATTTGGTGGCAGCACATTTCGATTTATATCTACTCGTATTTCACTTGACGTCGCAATTTGTCAGTTTGGATTTGTTCGGTTATTGACTACTCGTATTTTTTAGGGCTGATAAATAATATCTTTTGTCAATGGTTTCCTTCTTCTTTTTCAGTCGATTTCATCTTGTTGATAGGTACTGCTGAAAACGAAGTAGCGACACTTCCTTCATGAGTCAACGGAAAGCACTATTAGAGGAGCCTTTCATTTTTGGCGTTGATTACAATAACTAATAAAATGAATAATAGAATGTAGGACATGTGATTCAGATTCCGGACGCCACTGAAACACTTGCATGTTACGAGGGATGTTGATAATTCTGGCTTCAGGCATTGATATCCTACCAAATCAGTTCTTCCAGGAACGTAAGTTAGGGAATTTAATTCATATAATTAAATGTTAGTTCACTTTAATATCCGCCGTCTCATTAAAAGAATCAAATACTAATACTGATCTCTCCGTCTGCCAGTCATGTTTGTCTGTCTGACCTGTCTGTCTCACCAAAAAAATAGAGCTATTTTTAACTTAAGAAACGACATTCTGATTTTATGGTAAGTTAACAAAATAAAATTCTCGTTTCAAATTCAAGGGGCTGCTTAATTAGTGAAATCGTTCGAAGAATATTGATTTTGGAGAAAATCCTGTTAACGGTTTAGGTGTTTGTGTTTACAGACGGATGTTTTCAAAAGTAATGAATATCAAACAATTTTGGGTTATACAATTATTTAATGACTTTCCAGTGTGTTTGAGGATAACATTTACCAAGAAGGAATTGTGGAAAGCAAGAAAAAACACTATTCAAAAGATAGGAGTCACTTCAATAAATCATACATTACACTTGACGAAAAATATAATAACGTAAGGTTATATAAATAATACGAGTTAATTGCTTCTTATCCATATTTAATTTTGATTCGTTCAAAGAATGTAACTGATTACTAAAAATGACTACTTTTATCCTTCGAACGGTAGTGTTTTAAGCATTATTCATTTCACCATAGGGCTTCATTATTCATTTCACCATAGTGCAATCCCAAATTGAAGACCGAATGGGTCTTCTTCGCGTGCGTAGCTCGAAGGAGCGCTGGTCGCAGGGTCGGCGGCCTCAGTGCACGAGGACGGGCGCCGGCGGCGGGGGCGGGGGCGGGGCCAGGGCCGGCAGCGTGGCTGTCAGCAGCGGGTGCGGCTGCTCCAGCAGCTCGTCCAGGGCCTCCAGAGCGCGCACCACGCGCTCCGCCGTCGCCGTGCGATCTGCGCATGCGCACCGATTCGTCAGACGCTGCCACAGAATGCTGCGCCTCGCAACAAGTGTCGCGCGTCATATTAAGTGAAAAGAGACCAATTATCCGAATTTTATTTTGATGAGATTGATTCCGAGTTACGTCGTTTGTTCTGCTTTAGGTCATTTGTACCGTACATGTACTGGATGTTGTGTACTGGGAGATGGCTGTCTTTATTTCCCAGAGGAAGTGAGATCCGGTGCCGATCTACACGTCGGTAGGGGTTTCCTCCTCTACGTATCTCCGCCAGCGGGGAACTCTCACCAGGTAGGAACACGACCTGTCAGCCAGTGATACAGTGACAACAATATTGCCGATAAACTAACGCAATCAGAGGAGAATATTGTGTAATTTGGAAACGTATGTACCCCGAGATTTTCTCGGGGCACCTGGGTGCCCCAAGAATGCTCTCTTGGCTTACTGGCGAAGCCGCTTGCCTTTCACCACTGAAGTTTCGGGGTTTAATTCCCTAGAATCCCCTTAGGACCTCATGTGAAATTTGTTACGACAAAACGAATTTGCATGCTTCACAGCGGCTAGTCCAACGCTTGCGAAGCGTCCTATACTTTACTCCATCCATATTTCTTCCCAATTCTGGCCGCTGGGTAGTGACGCAGGAGCGTGTAAGAGAGAGGCGCGTTCGCGGAGATGCTACCTGGCGGTCCTATTGACAACTGACTGAGATAGGACGAGACGTGACGGACTATATTAATTAGTGGAGAATTACTCCCGCGCAATAGTTACTAGAGTATTTCTCCAAAAGCACGAGGCACTAAACGCAACGCTTCTCAAGGGGCTTAGGCCCGTGTTGACTCTACGTTAACCTCCCACAAATCCGAATTGTGCTCCGAAAATCCAGAAAGAGTGGCCGCCGAACCGATATGCCATGACATGCCACCGGCGTGTTGGAAAACAAGCGAACTCTCCGCAACCCCATACTCACCGCCGCTGGCGTCTTCCCCGGCTTGGTCGTCAGCGTGGGCGTGGGCGTGGTGGTTGGGGTCGGAAAGGGCCCAGCGCAGGGCGACAGCGGGCAGTCCGGCGGCGCGGCGCGCGCTCACCACCAGCTCAGCGCCCCCGCCCGCGCCCTCGGCGCCCGAGAGCACCGCGAAGTGGCGCAGGCGCGGGCACAGGCGTCGCGACGCCGCGTCCAGGTGCGCCGCCGACGCCGCGGCCGCGGCCGCCTGCCCGGGCGACGGCGTCCCCGCCGGCCTCCACTGCAACCGCGGTTCGCGTCAGCCTTACCATTGCAGGTTGGTATCGAAAACCAACCGTCTTTGTTTAAAATTAGAGAGTAGGGAGTTGGTGCACGCATCGTCTCTAATATTGATCTTCTACGCGTGCGCAGGTGCGAAACTTGAACTGCGCATGAGCGATAAATTGAATTGAATTGAATTGATGCCTTATTTTACATGGCGAGACTCAGGCCATGAGGCCTGCTCTTCCGTCTGACCACACAAATTTCGCTACGCTCTTTTCACCAACTAGCAGGTGAGGAGAGAAAGGAGGTATTTCTTGGGCAACAAAAAAGGCGATTTGAATTTAGGTCAGAGGCGTCATTTAGGCTTGAGGATCTTTCACATGCTTGTAAATCTACTAACATGGGACAGCCGGCTTTACTTCCCCTCCGAATGAAGGCGTACGAAGGATTTGGGTACACCAGTCCGATACGCTAACCGTTACGCCACCGCCGCGCGCGATAGTACTTTTACGTTCGAGGTGGCACAAGCTCCGTAGTTTTAGCAGGGCGTAGCGTACAGTAATCGACAGCAATATCGATATTCCGCGCATGAGCACACTCTCAACCATAGCTCGACCACTTAGAAAAAAATCAAGGCGTCGCTTGGGAGGCGTGGCTAAGCCATCCCCCCACTGCTCCCGAAGGATAATTTCACCTACAAATTAAACATCGAGAAGTAAAGCTCATCTACTGTATCTCATTATGAAATTATTCGAAACGATATAATTACCTTATCCACATCTGTATGTAACATTCTTCTCGATGTTAATAAACCTGAATATTCCATTTTATTGAATATAGAGAACACTGTAAAGCTAACGATGAGTACATAAAATCGCCTTTTCTTATCTTTCCTAACATGTTGCCGTTTGACAATGAACTATTCAAATATTCATTGCTGCATTGTTTCTCAATGCAGCGTGGGTACTGTGGTAATATTACATTAAAGTTAAATAACAGTTCGTACAAAAACGTTCTCCAGAAGTCAGATAAATAGTTAAAAATATTTTTCTCGTGTACGGTAAGCTTGGAATAAAACGTCTAAAAAATCTCATTTTGTATGGATATAAAAACAAAACCCGTGTCCCTACGATACCATTTATGCTTTTAAGGCTACAAAACGCAACGTATTGTAGTACAACACGACAATAATCTGATGCAGCTTATTGCTGATGATGATATTCAACTTCTCATATTATATATTAATTTTAGCGTCCTACCACTTATACGTATGAACATTAACTATGTCAAATGCCACACTTCTCTTTACGCTATATATCTTAAATAAAGATTATAAAGCTTTTTCTTCACATATTAATACTATACACAGAAGTTATTCAATGAGCCAATGAATGAGTATAATTCGTGATTATTTGCTGAATCTCTCATTTCGCTAGATGTGACAGGATTTGGAGGATGAGTTATTTTGACAGCAATACTATAAAACCATACCTGAAACTCGTTTGATGGTGCAAAAAGTTTGATTTACATGGGAGAGAGAACTTCTCAAATGATATGAACTGTCAATAACGCTCATTTTCATTTTTTCATTTTTTATTCTCGCGGACTTCCACAAAGGGAAGAGTAGTAAGAATCCTGGAGTAAAATATAAAAGGCTGGTCCGGATGGCCGAGATAGCTAAGGCTGTAGTGCCGTAACGATCTCGTAAGGATTGCGTGTTAGAGTACCGCCTCGGGCATGGTTGTATTGTGTTCGTCCCTTCACTCCCTATCACCATCACCATCATATCGTGTCATCCTCACAGTTAACATACCGTGTTCCACTCAATAGTGGTCGCTAATGAGCTAGACGTTGATGCGACCTTACACACACACATATTTATATTTATATTTATATTTATATTTATATTTATATTTATATTTATATTTATATTTATATTTA
>BOPP01000060.1:6546803-6573163 GCA_017312745.1 Gryllus bimaculatus
GGGCGCGCGCGGTCCCGCCAGCAACACGTGCTTGGCGCCGCGCCGCACCAGCCACTCCGCCAGCTCCAGCGCCGCGACGTGCGCGCCGCCTGCGGGACAGACCGCGCCTCACTGGAGACCTCACGGGAGGAGTCTGGGCCCTCTGCGGACGTCACGGAGACGGCTACACTGAATGTTGAGTCAAACTTCTAGCTAGGGCAGCTAGCTAGGGCAGCTAGCTAGGGCAGCTAGCTAACTAGCTAGCGACAGTCAGCATTCGCCCATTAAAATAAACCTATTTCGCGTCAGAAAGCACACACGAACTCTAATATACGTAACAATGACGCTGTCACTGGACGATTAAAATCCCTAGCTCGCATTGATCTTCCCGTAGCTATCTGAAGAACGATGTAGTATGCGTTAAAGGTTCTGCTGCACAAGCGCTATGTCTCCCTTCTCGTGAGTCGCGCTCGGGCTTTCACGGCTGTCGAATGCACAAATGTCTCGCACGAACTCTACCGCTCTCGTCTAATAGGCGTATCTCAAGGTCAGTTATTGTTGTTTGACTATTTTCCCTTCTTAGTAAGTTTGAGGTATTTAATATTATTCGTATGCAAGAAGACCATTCTATATTTTGAAATAATCTAAAATAACTTGAAATATAAGACATTTCTCATGTCACACATGAATGTTCATTTACTAAAATACTCGGAACAATTTTTGTAATTTTCTTACATATGTTTAAGGCGGCAGTGTATCCAACCAAACACATAGGGAATCAATTGGTGGGTTCTATCGTCGACGCCACTCACAACTAATTTTTGGCACTTGCGAAAAATATCAAAGTTCATTGTTAGAAAATTCAGGATTGATTTGTATGTCAATATTACATGTCTAGATAAGTTGAAGTGAAAAACCAAGCAAATAAAAATGCCAAAATAACGTGGGACAGCCGCTAAGAGCAAATTTGATGATTCCTAATAAATGCCAATGTTGTTAATTTTCAATTATTAAAAAAATAGATGAAAGCAGTGGAGTGAAGTAGTAACTTAATTAAAAATTGTTTTCTTCAATATTTTTCAAACGGTAAATTTAATAGAAAGATAGTTTCGTAACGTCTAATCCTTCAAGTATAGAAAGAATGCATTAGCTGTCAAATGTTTTTTTGCTAAAATTTCCAAATAATAAATAAATAGAGAGATGAGGTATTTTATGAAATAATAATAATAATAATAATAATAATAATTCAATTATTTCTTTAACAAACAACTTACCGTAAATGACATACGAAGCACTAGGAACTGTCTGGAATCGTGAAAGAGCTTGCAAGTTCAATATTTGCGGCGCCGAAATTGCCTTGTCCTTTTCTTCAGGTCGTATTTGGATGAGCACTTTATTATTTGGACAGCCTTCTTCAAAGCTTCTATAAAATAAAATAAGAACATTTTATTGAAAGTCTGCCTGGTATTACTCAGGCAGAAAATGAAGAGGTATTACCCTAAAGAACATAAATAAGAGGCGCATTATTTACATACGATTCTAATAAGATCAGTGAATTGGATTATCACGTTTCTTGTGTTTGAAAACAATAGATAATATAATGAATAATAGATAATGAACTATATTTTTTCATTTCTGCGACGTGACCATTGCCAATACCGTAGCCATGTGTTTCTGGAACTATGGAAAGGACATTTGTGGTCATGACATGTCAACGCAGCAAACGGGACAGTTTACTGAGTTCGAATATGGACGGGTTTGCAAGAGACGGGACGAGTTTGCAAGAGAAAAGCAATCATTTTGGAAAATCCTATCACACATTGTGCTCCAAGTGTCTATTGATTACGTCTGTTGATGCTGTTGATCCGGGGCATTTCGTCAACATATATTCTAGACAAAGACTTGGTCTGAAAAATTTGCGACGAGAGCGACACAGTCTTCCATGGGGGCGGTAGCGGTTTCAGAGACATATGGAGCGAGGAGGGGAGGGGCGCTCAAGCAGTCAAAAAGAGCTGCCAATTCGTAGCTACCATATTAGCACCTAAATATTAAAAAAATATTTATTTTCAATATTAAAAATATTTATAAAACATAATTTACAAATATTAAGCCTTCTGTGGTTCGTTGGTTAGCGTGCTCGCTTTCCACGGCGCAACCCCGGCTTCGATTCCGGTTGGGGGCAAGAATTAATTGTGTGCTTTCCTTGCGATGTCCAAGTATCTGTTGCCGTGTGACAATGAGAAAGCTCACTTAACAAATAGAGAAAACGAGAGTACAGGATGGGTACGTTCTAACCACACGTACCCCTTAACCCACGGCCGTAAAGTCGGGACCCATCTGGTAGACCTTGTCTCGTAAAGAGCTGTTGTGCCAAAGTATATATACATACACAGAACATTTTACAATTATTGCTGCGCATGAGCCGCTATTGTTGGTGCAACAAATGCAGCCATAGAGACGAGTTTACAAGAAAGGGCGTAAGACAAGTATTAAGGCAGGTTAATTTTTTTAAATTAATTATTAATTTTGTGTTTATTTTATTACGTTTAATCGATTTTGTGTTCATTTAAGAATTTTAATAAATAATTTTATTGTACATTTGGTTGATTAATTAATTTATATTTCGCGATTTTAATGGAGAAATATGTGAATAAATTAGAGGCTGATTATATGCAACATTAGGTGATTCATATAAAATTCCCTTTTATGGAGTAGGGGGCGTTGGGATTCTTTTTCCGCAGGGGGCGGTGGTCAAAGCGATGCGCGAGCGCTCACCTGTACGCGCGCTCGGCCTGCGCGCACGGGAAGACGCGCGCCCCCAGCGGCTGCACGACGCCCTCGCGCAGCAGCTGCGCCAGGCGCGCGTGCAGCTCCGCGGCCAGCGGCGACGCCCCGCGCCACACGTCCTCCAGCCACAGGCTGCTCACGCTCGTCTGCGGCGCGAACGCGTGCATGCCTGCGGGCACGCGGCGGAGGCCGTTATTGACGAAAATGCGGTGCATCGATTGGGAAGTCCTAGGATTCGAGTACCGGCGGTGGCGAGGTTTTCAACTCTAGCTAGGACGAATTCAGTCGCTGTCTGGAGGAGAATGGTTCTGAGCGCTGGTTGCTCTGAGCGGTAGTGATTTCTTCGATCAACACCAGACGAATCCCGGAGCAGTACCTAACAAACGGGCCACGGACTGCGCGCGATATTTCCTTCCTCTTCTTTGTCCCATCATCACCTCTTACTTTCTCTCTCTCTCTCTCTCTCTCTCTCTCTCTCTCTCTCTCTCTCTCTCTCTCTCTCTCTCTCTCTCCAACACACACACACACACACACGCACACAAACTTACGTGCACTACATATTGGGAGACCAGTGGAGAGCTCAGAGTTTCTCCCGACTGCGGTGATGCCCCTCTGGTGAGAGATACCTGGTTGTGGAAAACCTGGCAAGTCGCCATATAGGTTGATGCCGGATCTCACCGTCCCGCAGGAGAAAGTTACCGGTACCTCCTGCGATAAAAGATGCGCGACACTTACGGGACTAATTTATTATCATTTGACGCGCCCAGAAACATTAATCAATCAATAAAAAAACGATAGACACACACGTAGGCACTTGGAAATGAGGAAGTGAGCGAGCGTTGGTTCCGAGTGCGTCAACAACTGAGTCATTAGAGTCGAAAGTGTAGTGCATGTTATATCTTGGTAAGTGGGAATGTTCTTGGCCCCGTTGGTAAATGAGAGCTGGCGCAGACCTACACGACATTTTGTTTTTTTCTCCTCCAGGCATCACTCCCAAAGATGTACCATTTTAGCCTAGACGAGCACTAAGCCATCGTCAGTTCTTCTGACATGCTTAGTAGTAATGCATGTGAGTTTAAGGGGAGAGGAGTAAAGAAACTATCGTGCACGGTCAGTTACCTGATCGCTAGGGTACTGCTCCGGCATTCGCAAGGTATTGATCAGAGAAATCACGGAAAACTACCGATTAGAAGAGTCTGCTGTTAGAATTCTCCTGGAGGTTGAATTTTACCCAGGTATGTTGGTACTGTCCAAAATCCACCATAATCGTAATTAGAACCCTACAACCTCACAATCAAGCACGATACAGTACTCGTGCCACGTGATGCTTGATTATTGCATTCTGTCCAAAAGTATTTGTCAACGCTGGGGTTTGTTGCTGAGGTGGTGGCGGCCCATCCAAACCACTAGTTGAGGAATTTGAATCCCTACGTTAGATTCCTCCCGTTTCTTCTTCTACCTTGCATTTCCCACATCATCATCATCACCATCATCATTATCATCAGGTAGCACAATCATTCTTGTCACTCCTTTTTTCCCTCGCAATGACATCATGGTTTCAAGCGCTATGTAGTGGCGGCTTTGAGTAACTCTGCTGTCAGCCAATTGCCTCGAATGATCTACCCTCATCTACCCATCACACATTCAGCCAATCTCTGCACGAGAATCGCGGGGATGTAGCTTTAATCATAACAGTTGACCACCGTTGTCTCACACAGATGTCAAACACCCGAGACGTTATAAGAAATTTGTTGTTTCTAAATTAAGTTTAATTCTCTCATACACTTTGTAATGCTGTTATACAAAAATTGGCTAATTTAACTAGTTTATAATGTTATTTATTACATTCGTTCAAATTTGAAAACAAAACAGCTTGTAACGTCGCTAGTTTTCGAAACTTGTACTCGTGCAATAAAATGTTACGTTATAAATTATTGCATAAACTACTATTAGAAGGCAATTGGATTGGCCTCAATGAAAAAAAAATTGAACAGAAATAATTTTGAATGTCGAAATTAAGTCTTAAGCTGTACAACACTGAATATCTATTAGGTCAGCGACCTTTGAAGGAAACTTGTGTGTACCACATGTGCAATACATGTGGTAAAAATTAGTGTCATTCAAGTAAAATAACGACTTGACTTCCTTATAATAACGACTTGACTTGACTTCCTTGACTCCTAAAAAAAGTAGTATTGAGAGCGCACTTCGTTATAATGTTATACACGCACACCGCTTCCGAGTAAATTTCTTCACCGTGGTGACGTTGAGAGAGTTCCAAGATACCGGGCGATATGTGTACGAACAGGAGGAGAGGGTGCATTTAAGGAAGTGTGTGCTAAAATACATCGAGACAGAGGGAAAGTTGTTTTTAAATCGATTACTTGTTTGTTATGTGAAACATTTCAAGTTTTCTAGTTTATTTTTTCCCTGTAATTTGTCTTATTGAAAATATCAAAGAGTTGATGTATAACTGACACATGACATATGCCACATATGACATATGCCACATATGACATATGCCACATATGGCATATGCCACATATGACACATATGACATATGACACATACATTTTTATTGAATGATTTTGTGGCAATAGAAACTGCTTTAACAGAATAACTGGTTTTTGTATTACTTATTGATTTACTTCAGATTTCTTTATAACAATTTTATCATTTTTTGTGTTATTGTAGCATGTTATTTTGAATTGTTATTTGAACCACAATGGCGCCCCAACAACAAGCTTCTCCCCCTTCCTGCATGAGACTGAGAAATGCAAATAACCTCAACTAGCTGAATACGTGCGGAAATTTTGGTGAAACGATTTTTTGGTGGAAGTATTATATTTTTTTATTAGTGTCCGTTCTGAAATAACAATTCAAATTTTTAAATGAATGATTTTTGAAGTAATAGAATAATCTTTAACAGAATAACTGGTTTTGTATTATTTATTTATGTACTTAAGGTTTCTTTATAACTACGAACTATTTTATCATTTTTTGTGTAGCATGTTATTTTGAATTGTTATTTGAACCACAATGGCGCCCCAACATTATTGGGCTTCTCCCCCCTTCCTGCATGAGACTGAGAAATGCAAATAACCTCAACCGCACACAGAGCAAAGTTCTTCGGTAGTTAAATAAACTGTCTCTAGAATGTCTTTGATTTTGTGTAATACTGTGTTAATTGAACAATTGACATTACCACAACGAACTTACGTAAAATCTAATTTAGTACAGTGCGAAAACTAGCTAATATAGTGTGTTTGGTCTATCTTTAACACACTAAGCGTGCAATAAAACGAATAAAAATGTCTCATTAGGCACAAAAACAGAGCCTGGACACGAAAATCTGGCTGTGCGATGTTTCTGAGTAACCAATTAAGTGATCTGTGTTCTTGAAAATAAAACTCAGAAACGCTTTAAAAAAAATGTGTATGACACACGTGGTAAAAAGAATTTAATTTTGCTCGTTAAATTGCGCCACTCGGCCTATTGGAGTCATGTCACAACCTTTGGTAAAATGTCACTTCTACTTCTCGTAACATAAATAACTATTTGTCATAAAACTTCCCTTGCAGAAATACACATATTTTAAGAATAAAATACCCTCTGGAGTCGCCTCGCTAACCTAGTACGAAAACGAGTGTGTGGAAGTGCGTACCGACAGTCTCCTGCGAAGCGGCGTCCGCCTCCCGCATCTGCACGAAGCGGCCGCTGGGGGCGAGCGCGCGCAGCCCCTCGCGCAGCCAGCCTTCGGAGCGCCAGCTGAGGATGGCGTCGGCGCCGACGCCGCGCGTCAGCCAGAGCACGCGCACGGGCAGGCCCTCGGCCCGCGCCGCCTCCGTCGCCACCTCCTCCTCCGCCGTCGCCACCTCCTCCTCCGCCGTTGCCACCTCCTCCTCCGCCGTCGCCACCTCCTCTGTCGCCGCCCCCGTCGCCTCTGCTACCGCCTCCGCGCAGCAGAACACCTCCTCCCGCCCGAGCTGCGCACACGAGATTACTGCTCGACAATGCAACTGTCGCGGCACAAACGGGCAGTTGAACAGGCCGCTCTCTACTCCAAGGGGCTCGCCCACTAGCGCCAGCAGGTGACGCGGTGAGGGGTGGGACCTCCGGGATCTTCACGGCCGAGTGAACTCTAGTGCGAGGCTTATCCCTCCCCTCCCCTCCACTCCCCTCTCCACCCCCTCTCTGCCGACGTGAGTGCCACCGTGAAACGCAAGGTCCGGGTGGCCGTTTAGAAACCATGCCTGCTTGCCTGCCACCCCAAAACATGCCTACCTGCGTGGTCATGATTCCCCCTGCGAGGTCATTTATAGTAGCAAATACTAGAATCGCATTCTCACTGCAACCACGTTGATGCTAACGACGTGAGTGCCACCGTGAAACGCAGGGCCCAGGTGGGCGTTAACAAGTCTCCACCACAAACCATGCCCACCTCCGTGGTCATGATTCCCCCCTGCGAGGTCATTTATAGTAGCAAATTCAAGAATCGCCTATTCACTGCCACCAAACGCCGTGAGTGCCACCATGAAACGCAGGTTTCGGGGGGTCGTTTACAAATCTCCACCAGAAACCATGCCCGCCTGTGTGGTCATGATCCCCCCTGCGAGGCCACGTATAGCAGCAAATTCAAGAATCGCCTACTCACTGCCATCACCTTGATGCTAACGACGTGAGTGCCACCGCGAAACAGTGAGGTCATTTATAGTAGCAAATGCTACAAGGGCACTTGGGTAGCAAATGCACGTTGTATTGCTGCGCCTTGAGCGAAGCGCTGCTGTACCTGCGGGAACAGCGCGCGGAGGAGGCGTCGCTCGCGGCGGTGCGCGACGGCGGCGACCACGCGGCAGCCGAAGTGCAGCGCCAAGCGCACGGCCGCCTGCCCCACGGCCGACGCGGCCTGCTGCACCACCACCGTCTCGCCCGCCCGCACGCCGCACAGCCCCTCCAGCGCGTACAGCGCCTGCGGGCACACACACACACACCACGGCCCTGCAACTCTCCATAAAAACAGGGGGGGGGAAAGCTCGAGGATGATACTTGGCGATGGCGTAACGGTTAGCGTATCGGACTGTTGTACCCAAGTTGGCGGGTTCAAACCCGATCGAAGCCGTGGATTTTTAAGGGCGAAAAAATCCTTCGTACGCCTTCCTTCGGAGGGGAAGTAAAGCCGGCTGTCGCATGTTAGTAGATTTACCTGCATGTAAAAGATCCTCAAGCCTAAATGACACCTCTGAGCTAAATTAAAATTGCCTGTTTCTCGCCCAAGAAATGCCTCCTTTCTCTGCTAGTTAGTGAAAGGAGCTAGCTAGTTAGTGAAATTTGCGTGGTCAGACGGAAGGGCAGGCCTCATGGTCTGAGTCTCGCCACGTTAAATAAGGCATTAATTCAATTCAATACTCTCGGAGGCGCTAGTGTCGCCGGGTACAGCTGCAGGTTAGGCTCGCCAACTTCCGCGTACAAAAAATGGCTAATTTGTGAAAAATAGGAAAAGTGTCTTTTAAATGTTCGATTATTCATAATATACACATATATGAGACCCGTGAAGAAAGCGCGAACATAGTCGTTATGTTTTGTAACATCATGAGCCTGCTTGCAGCCCGCGAATTCACGCAGTAGCCACGCTAATTTTCAGTATCGTTGGCAGCAGTTCGTGTTTTATTTCCTGTAAGAAGGTGCTGCAGCAGAGCCCAGCACTGTAATGGTTTCCACCGCGTTATATTGGAGTTCTAAGGCCCTGACACACACTGAGTGCGTCCATCGGCAAGCGGTGAGTGACGGACCGTCGATGGGTTGACAGAAAATGTTGGGTAGTTCTCGGAAAAAGCTGATTCGATTGTGCTCCTTTATTAATTACCGGCAATGCTACGATAATACAACGTATTACACCTCACACGCAGCTGGTAACGTGATTGTTAATCTGGTTTACGCACTGCAGAAATTTTAATAGATGAAAGTCCTCCTTTCGAGCATGGGTTTGTTCTATGTCCTGGTTTGGACATGTTTGTTACTTCAGGGTGCGGCGGGTTGCGTAGAGCATCTGCTCAGGGGGGCTTGAGTCATAAAGGCATAAATCAACATCGTCCCAATTTTGCGTGCTGTCTGTGTGTGTATGTGCGTTTGTGCGTCTGTGTGAAGTTGCCCATGTAAGTTTGTGTGAGCGTGCATTTGATTGATTAGTGATTCTGAGCGCGTCAAATGCTTAGTCCGTTAGTCCCCTAAGTGCAGTGCATGTTTTCATCGCCCGAGGAAGCTGTAATCTTTCCCCCCTACATGGAGAGATCCGACGCCAACCTACATCAGCTTGTGCGGATTTCCCCACCCAGGTATCTTCCAGCAGCGGGGCATCACCCCAGACACGCCAAGTTCTAAGCTCCCGACCGGTCTCCCGGGCATGTGTGATAGTGTAGTTCATGAAAGTGTAAATCAAGGAAGAGGAAAGAAAGATCGCGCGCGATCCGTTTCCCGTTAGTGAAGAAACTACTCCGGCATTCGTCTGGTATTAATGGGAGAATCCACAGAAATCTACCGATGATAGCAGCCGGCCGCTAAAATTCTCCTCCAGATAGCGGCTAAATTCGACCTAGCTCTCCCGGTGTGTGAGCGTGTGGCGCATGTGTTCGTGTGCGTGCATGTGTGTTCGTGTGCGTGCATGTGTGTTCGTGTGCGTGCATGTGTGTTTGTGTGCGTGCATGTGTGTTTGTGTGCGTGCATGTGTGTTCGTGTGCGTGCATGTGTGTTCGTGGGCGTGCATGTGCGTTCGTGGGCGTGCATGTGCGTTCGTGGGCGTGCATGAGTTTCTTTGTGTGTGTATGCCGGAGAGTATGTTTATGTGTTCACGAGTGTGTATGTGTGGATGTATGCCGGAGAGTATGTTATGTGTTCACGTGTGTGACTCCGTGCGAGTCCATGTGAACTCGCATGTGCGTGGGGACGTTCTCACCGTGAGGTAGGCGCGGGGCACCGTGGCGGCCTGCTCCAGCGTCCAGGCGTGCGGCACGTCCCAGAGCAGCGAGGCGGGGACGCGGGCCAGGGTAGCGACGGCACCTCCCGCGCACGCGCCCATCACGCGCCGCCCGTCGCCCAGCCGCCCCGACAGCTCGCCGCCCAGCCGCCCGCCCTGCGCAAGCGGCACCATCCTCACGTGCGTGATCTGGGCTGTCCGGGTGACGCCGCGTCGAAGGCTGTGTGGCCGACGTTTCGACCATCTTGTCGTGGTCTTCCTCGGGGCAGGGCATACCAGCCCTGAGGAAGATCACGACAAGATGGTCGAAACGTCGGCAACACAGCCTTGTCGTGGTCTTCCTCAGGGCTGGTATGCGGAGGAAGACCACGACAAGATGGTCGAAACGGTAATAAACGTTCGTTATCTTCATAATCACAGAGCTTCAACTCGGACCAAATGGACAGGGTTTTCTTCAATTTGGAAAAAATCCCGCGCATGGTTTAAGCACTAGTGTTGTTCACAAACACCGTGTTCACAAACACCGTTCACCAACTAGTGTTGTTCACAATCGGACAGACAGACGGACGTTTTGAAGAAAAAACACTCTTTCGGTGTCAGGGGACCTCAAAACGTGTACTTCCGTTGAAATCTCAAAATCAATTTTCCGCAGCATTACATAACTTTACCTATTCTACGTCCATTACTCTGTATATACGTACGTATACAGGAAAGTAAAAATGTAAAATTGATGTGAAAGTAAAGTATGTTTCTAATTTCTCCTACCTGATTCCTATCCGGTATGCTAGGATCATCTGCAATCTTCCCCAATGCTATATGAAGATCGTTTTCGCTTACACTTGCGTAATAGACATGTACCAACTTCTCGTCTTTCTGCAATTCTGGTCTGAAATACAAAGAAAACAATAAATGCAATTTCATTTAAACATCATTTTTTTGTAAATATATAATAAAAAGTTATCAGTTCTAGGAGAAATCAGTGGTGGATCCAGGAGAGATAAACTTAAAGCTTATTCTTCAATAATTGTAGTCAATTCAAAACAATTATCATAAAAATTGGTCGCATTATATTCAAAAGAGAATTACCATTACGGATGCATATTCATCGCATCATCAATGTCTATTGGTGTAATTCAACTCTCAGAAATGTCTTTTTAAATCACGCTTGTGCATTGTTAATTGGCGACACAGAAATTTCCAATTCACTTGCGGTATTACCTTTTACAAACCCGCGCATGTTATTAACGCTAATAGCGTTGAACAATACCTCTGATATTCCTTGATCAGAGAAATTTATTTTAAAAAAATAATCGCTTTTTATATGCTATTTCTCTTCCCACTCATCTCAGCTGGTCAATCATAAGCAGCCATTCATCAGTCATAGGAGATGTAGTCCTAAGAGGTTCAAAATCAAACTCGTTAATACAATTAATACTTTAAGCATTATGATATTGTATGTATTTCATTCGGGGAACATGCCACTCATACCACTTATGCATATATCACTATATCACTAAATACCACTCATGCATCAAAAATTTCGAGATAAAGCCTCTCGTGGCCTCGTGTACTCCCTGTGTTATCTCCGATAGTTTCTAATTCTCGGAAAAATGATTGTCAAAGGTTTTCTGTTATCGCAGTATAGTTTTCGTAGTGTGATTCTGATCTTATTTTCAAATCTGTATCATTACGTTTACTACCTTCAATTCCAATGAACAATTATTCTTTGTTTGATATGGTATACGAATGTACGCAAGACCTTCGGGTGACTCAGGAACGGCGAAATTGTTTTCGGAGAGGCAGTCCCGAGTTAAATTCACAGCCGGAGAAAAAAATAAGCTATACCTTTATAATAAAAATCAATCGCCTTAATTTCCGTAGCTGTGGGTCAAAAGATTAATCTCAGCCAGGCCGAGTAACCTTGGTACGGTCATGCTCGTCATATGTCTTCGCTTGCCCCTCGGCGTTGAAAATAAACAAAAATAAGACAAAAACCTCTAGCTGGCAAAAACTGGATTAATCCGCCGCTAAAATGCCAAATATATACTACATACATAGGAATATTCGGCGTGGTTAGCCAAATGGCTTAACTGCACTCCGTGAAATCATGGGAGGTAAGCGATTCAAGACACTATGGATTCCTGAATGGGTGACCGTCTGAGAATCCCAGTTACTCACAGTACCGAGACTGTGGACAAAAAGAAAAAAAAAGACATCGACGTTACGAGACAAATGATAAATACGTTACGGGAGGATTACCCCAATGAATATAAACATTCAATGCCCAAAAAGGACTAAAAAGACGGAGTAACGTGAAAACTAAAATGTCCGCGACATCTTACCTGCTGGCATCGATGGAGCCTGCGACCCAGGCGAGGGAGCGGAGGTCGCCGAGAGTGGCGGCCGTCTGGTAGGCGTGGGCGGCGGGGGCGGTGTGGGCGGCGTCGCGCTGCTCGAGGGGCAGCTGGCACACGGAGCCCCACACGCCGCCCTCCGCCACGTTGACGGCCAGGTCCAGGCTCAGCTGCCGGCGAAAGGACTCGCTCCGGGGAGAGAAGGGCTCACCCTGGTCGTCCGCCGTCAGGTAGCACCTACCGCACCAAGCATCCATTAGCATGAACAGATTACTTCAAATTGTGAAATAGTTTTGATCATATTGATGATTTTCATCGTTTTGATCAGCGCGCGGCGATGGTGGAACGGTTAGCGTATCGGACTGGTATACTCAAGTTCAAACCAGATCGAAGCCATGGATTTTTAAGGACCAAAAATTCTTCGTACGGAGGGGAAGTAAAGCCGGCTGTCCCATGTTAGTAGATTTACTTGCATGTAAAAGATCCTCAAGCCTAAATGACGCCTCTGAGCTAAATTCAAATCGCCTGTTTCTCGCCCAAGAAATACCTCCTTTCTCTCCTAGTTGGTGAAAGCAGCGTAGCGAAATCTGCGTGGTCAGACGGAAGAGCGGGCCTGATGGCCCGAGTCTCGCCACGTAATTAATTCAATTCAATTCAATTCAATATTAACCCTGGATTACAAAGGCCTTGTCTGTCAGACGACGCAACTAGTGCTGAAAGCATCTCCAACCTCCTTCACACTACTTCCCGTTTCTGGAACTCTGTGTACCTGCATTGAGTGACTAGACAGTGAAATACAGGTATCGTTGTTCGCGTGTTTATTTCCGCTATACGCCATTTTAACACGTGTCTTCCCATAGACTACGCTATTGTAGTTGTGGCTGATATTTTTGGTGTTTTATTGGCTAATATTGTAAATAATGAATACAAAATCGTCGTGTTGTAGCATTTAAGTTTTGTTCTGAACATTTAGCAATTATAATGGGACGGTGACGATCAAAGGTCGCGTCACGAGCTACTTTGCCGAACGCTTCTCAAAAGCCAAGTGTGGATGCACCAAACAAGTATCTACTGTGAGAGTTACGTTATTGAGAGGTATTTATAAAACCCTTTAAAATGTTTTTTGTAACTCCCCGTATCATATATGTTAAATCCATTAATTTTAGTGTTTCATTGCAAAAATGAGTTTTTCTTTATTTATACCCGAAGTAGCCTGCCGGACTACGCCTTTGTAATAATGGTTGTTACTGGACGCCCTTGGTTCTAGGGTTAAATTGAAGCAACAAATAAACTCCGACCGTTGGACCGAATAACAGTCTATATTAGGACGTTATTAGGAACCATGATTTTCGTTGAATAATGGTATATGTAGTCTTGTGTAGCTTGTGTGTGTACGTCCTGTGTATCGTGACAAACAAAACACATTCATAGAATAACGGTTTATTTTACCGGTCTACTAGTAAAATGATGTTCTTCTCTTCCTTGTTCTATCACATGCACTACATTACCACACATGCCGGGAGACGAGATGGGTGCATAGAGATTGTCCCTGGGGCGGTCCCCGCGGATGGCAGATGCCAAAGTGCGGACAAACCCTGCAAGCAGTCGTGTATATAGCTCGGCGCCGGATCTCGCCATGCAGAGAGGAAATATTAAAGATATTTTTGGAGTAGTAGTTGGCATGAGGATGTGGGAATTCTCAATTTTTACCTCTTCTATAATCATTGTTGAGATCAAAAACTGTATGTGAGGGTTAGTTATATATTTCCGTGAAGTAAAACAATTCTTGAATAATGACTAAGTGTAATATTGCGCATAATAATGGGATGTAGAAACGGTATACCTAGTAATTTTATGTTCGCTGAGTCTAAAATTAATTATCTAGAATTTGTATTTTAGATTTGCGTTAATTAAATTAATCAATAAATTAATATGTTAATTAAGCTATTAAATATTCATATTTCATCTCTTCAAATTTTCCTATCATGAATAAGTTAAAATTCACTGAGGCAGTGAGTAGTTTAAGGTCCGAAATGATTTAAAACAAATATTTGATGCTTAAACATCTCTAACACATATTATGATGTATCATTTTATTAAAAGCGTGTATTATACCGATAGTTCGACCTAACAGTTACATGCAAATTTTGTATTAAAATATTACATTTCCTCAATTAATGTTAATCTTCTTCGGGTATTATTTCAAGTTAATAATACCAAGTCAACAAATTTCATACACAATATTTCAATCAAAGTATCTGTACAATATTTTTTCTTTACAACATCAAGTGTATCTTAATTTGTGGAAGTGCAGAGTAAACTATTCCAATGTATTGAAATTAAATCGTATCGATAGGTGAAGCAGAGATCAAATCACTACCCATTTCATCAGCGTGTAACATTCGTAATTTCAATAATTACATAGGAAAATATTTCATTTTCGCAATTGTCAGTATTGAAAGTTAGAATATAATAATGGAATTACCGCGGTAATTTTGCTGAACACAATTGTTTCCTCTTTTCTCTTCTCATTTACGTCAATCTGGTTTCATAACTTTCGGTATATTTGCACACACTGTGTAAAATGGAACATGGTGACTTGTATTCTTTCCTTCCTTATGAATGATTCATATTGTAATAAAGATCATTTTAGTCTTTTACGTACAGTATTTTAAACTTGTATAAAACTTGTATATCATATTACTACTATTGTAAGTCGATTAACACGTCTCATAAAAAAAATCAACTGAGTGGCCTTTCTCAACTTATTTCTCTTATATATACGTAGGAGGCATGCATATTATTTAACTAATGCTGTTGTTTAAATATGTCAGCATGCATTGGTATAAATTGTAGGAGGAACAATCATCACTAAAACCATAGTATAAACGAACACAAAACACATTGAAAAGTAAACAACACGCACCAGAATATATGGAAGTCGGGAATATTCCAACTTAAGCACTACACAAATTCTCAAGTGTCAGTAACAAAATTTGACGTAAACTTTTCTTCACTTTCACGCATGTTTTGCTCTGTTGTCTCAAACTCAGCAGGCTTCGAGTTAATTTAAATCGACCGAGGAATATCAATTTTTCGGTAAAATGATAACGCTGAACCGTTTAAGCGCTAGAGTTGATCACAGACGAGCGGGCAGAGAGGTGGACAAACAGGCAGGCAAACGAACGGACAAACGGACGGTCTGACGGAAGGACAAACATTTGACCGTCAATTGATTTTTGCGGAATCAAAAGCTCTCAAAACATGGATTCTGACTACACTACAAAGTGTTAGATGAAGTTATTTACTATGAACGAGATTATATACGAATATAATATACGATAGTGTGTATATATATATATATATATATATATATATATATATATATATATATATACACCATAAAGATTTATACACTTTTTCGTTACCATAACCCAAAAGGAGGTTTTCGCCATTTTACGACGCACAAAACTCTCTTTATAATACTTTCTCTTCTTATGAAGTAAGTGCGAGAAAGTAAAAATGACAATCTTTTATTGCAATATTATATTCCGTAACATGAATCTGCAAATATAATCATTATTGTCTTCATAAGTAAGAATTCGTCACAAGACAAGTACACCAGTTATGGCCCAACACATCCTCTAAAAATCTAGAAGTTCCTGACATAAAATGATATTTTGTGAGCGGTTTAGTGCATAAAAACGTAGGTTAATAATGATGGCATACAAAACGTTTTTTCTACTCTTTCGCTGAAATGTATTGCTCAGTCTTCAATAGGAAGAACAAAACAGCAGGCAACAATGCGTTAAAGGACGGCTTTGTGAGGGTCTATCTAGAGACCATTATGAAACGAGCATTATAGAGAATAAAACTTTATGAACATAAAACCGGACAATAACACAATGGAATGGAAAAACTAAGGTTATAAATGTATTTGAAGTGTGATTGGAATGTGTTTAGGATGAAAGTTACCAAAAAATTAAACTATGTTTGAACGTTGGTCCTTTTCCAAACAATTACATTAATTGCAGTGCTTTCATACCAACTGAGGGTATCTCAGTAGCTTTGATGTATTAGAATTAACAGGGTGTGTTTAAATAACTATATTTATCTTGAGGTTGGAAATTGAAAACAGTGGAAAATCTACACGTCCATAAACTAAACATTCTTCAAATCAAAGTAACCAAGAGTAAAAAATTAATTAGTAGATTTTTTGTGAATAAATTTGTATATAATTTTTTATTATTCAATTATATAATGAAAGTGTTGTTAGTTCTGATAAGTATTCGACTTTGTTTTGTCAACTAAAACTGAATTATTAGTAAACATGAGTACTGTGGAATGAAATGCTCCCTCCTCCCACGTGATCAAAGATGTTAGAGATGACTATAATACGTTTAAAACATAAATTATTTTGGGACAGTGTATTTGGAAAATTGATTTTTAAAATTTAAACAACAATGGTTTGAAACATTGACATGCTTGGAGATGCCGCAACCCCAATGTGAACGCGTATGTGAATTGATATGTGCATGTGTGTGTGTGTGTGTGTGTGTGTGTGTGTGTGTGGAGGGGGGCGGCTACCTAATGTTTTGAAACATTGAAATTTTTTGCGATGCCTATCCCCCATGTGAACGCATATGTGAATTGATATATGCATGAGTGTGTCTGTATGGGGGTTACCTAATAATGTTTTGAAACATCGATGTCTTATCAATGCCGCGTTCCGACTGTGTGAATGAATATGTGAATTGATATGTGCATGAGTGTGCGTCTGTGTGGGGGTACCTAATAATGTTTTGAAACATTGATATTTTTGGCGATGCCGATCCCCAATGAGAACGCATATGTGAATTGATACGTGCATGTATGTGTGTGTGTGTGTGTGCATGCATGTGGGAGGGGCGGAGGGTACCTGAGCAGTCGCGCGGCGGGGCCGGGCTGCGCGCGCAGGCGCTGCGCGAAGGCGAGCAGAGGCGCGAGCGGCTGCCCGTGCGCAGCCAGGACCACGCGGGCGGATGAGGCGGGCGAGGCGGTGGCGGTGGCGGCCTGCAGCGCCGTGTGGAGGCGCGCCACCCACGGCGCCCGCGCCCCGTCCACCTCCGGCGGCCCCGCCGCCTCCACCACGGCCACCTGCGACGCCTTCAGCGATCGCTCCACCTGCGCAACGAATGCAACACATAAATCGCCTTGCAATTCAGCCGCGCTCTGGAGAAGAACTATAGAGGTCAGCTGCTCTGATCGGTAGTTTTCTGTTGTTGTTTTTTTTTCAATAAGTACCAGGCGAATGCCGGAGCAGTACCCTAACAAACGGACCGCGCGCGATCTTTCCGGACCGCATATGCCCGGAAACATCAATTAATGAAACCTCTTTCTCCACCACTTCTGTGTGATACCTTCCGCAGCAGCAGGAGCGCGCCGTCGCCCTGCGGCAGGGCCCATCGCAGCGCCGGCAGCCACCCCGCTCCACTCGCCGACCGCAGCTCGGCGGCCGCGGGCACGCGGCGCTCCACGCCCAGCAGCCAGCCCCCGGCGCGCACGGCCCGCGCCGCCGCCTCCGCCGCACCCAGCACGCCGCGCGCCGCCACCAGCCACAGCCCCTGCGCCTCCGCCGACGCTCGCTCCTCCGCCTGGCGCGCACGGCAACAGGACAAACATCGACATTAATAATGATATTATAGAGATGATTAGACATAATACGATAAAGGACTGGGCTCTGTCTCTTTCTCATTCTCTGTCTCTCTGTCTTTCTCTCTGTCTCTGACTCTGTCACTGTCTCTGACTCCGTCTGTGTCTCTGACTCTGTCTCTGTCTTTGTCTCTGACTCTTTCTGTCTGTCTCTGCCTGCCTTTGTGTATCATTCTCTCTCTCTCTTTCTCTCTCTCTTTCTCTCTCTCTTTCTCTCTCTCTCTCTCTCTTTCTCTCTTTCTCTCTTTCTCTCTTTCTCTCTTTCTCTCTTTCTTTCTCTCTCTTTTTCTTTCTTTCGCTCCCTCTTTCTCTCTCTCTCTCTCTCTCTCTCTCTCTCTCTCTGCCATTCCTTCGCCCATTGAGCTTTCTGAATTTTCTTTAGTCAGGATAGATTCCTATAGATTAATAGATACGTATCGTTAATAGACCTATTATAAAAATATTCAAAAAATGAAAAATGATGGTTTTGGTTTTCCGCATGATTTTTGTACTTACTACATGGTAAGAGATTTCCTCTTTTCTCTGTCAACGAACGGAACAACATATACAGAAACAAACATTCTTGAGAAGTGACTCTCATGGTGTAATATTACTTAAAGGAAATATCGCCTGCTATTCAGTATAACCACCGAAATGGAGTTACTTATTATTACAATATTGAAATATTAATTAAAGAGCACAGTGCTTTTGGTACAATGTAAAAGAATAAGCTTTCCTAAAAACGATTCCTGTAGTTAAGTAACCCACGAAAAACATGAGTCCAAATAGCGTCTTAGAAGCCAAACGTTCGTTAGGAACATCAATTTTGAAAGAAAATTGGCAAAACAGTTTAGGCGCTAGCGTTGAGACGAACAGAGAGACGTTATGCTGACAATAGATATTTCTGTATCAAGGACTCACAAAACACGAACTCTGACTACTCCACGTGTTAGAGAAAGTAATTTGCTATAAATATGAACAACATTAATCTACTTTTTCGTTACCAGGACAGGAGAGTTTTTGTCGAAAATTCGCCGACTTCCGGCGCACCATTAAACTACTTTCTCTTCTTGCGAAGTACGGGTGCGATATTAAAAAGAGGGAAAAGGTCATACAAAATTGTAAAAATTTCAAAACTACTATAAATAACTTAATACAATGAACTATAATAATCAGAAAAACGACCAGTACGTTAATATTGAAGTTTATAATAATTGTGCTTCGCAAATGCAGCAGCAACATAATTAGTAATATAATGGTATAATAAATATATTTTAAACGTTTAAATTATAATATGGTTGGTTAACCCTCACGAATCTCAACTCTTACTTTCTCACCCATATTTCACTCTTCGATAGGTATAAAAAGTTGTTATAAATTATAAAGTTACATGTAACGTAAAAAAAAATTTCAAAATCATAACTTATTACCGAAACAAAATTATAAATTAACATCAAAGGTGAGGAAGCAAAAGGATTGTGAGTAATAATTACAATAAATAATGACTATCAACGCGACAGAAACAAAAAAATATTATGTAACAAAAATATTGTGTGTTATCCTCCTCGCCTTTTTTCTAACACGTTCTTATTATCAAAGCGTCACTTTACATCCCGCGCGCATCTGCTCCTGTGGGTCGTCAGCTACATTAAAAGGGCTGCATAATGTAAAATTAGCCGCGAGTTGGCAAATTAAGTCTTATATCAATAGCTTAGAGGCCCAACCAGGGTGAAAAGAGGAAGTAAATTAATGGCCAACTTGTTTTGAAGTGTTGGATAATGAAGTGCTCGTGGCGTGAACCGAGGTAATATGCTAAATAGTGAAGTGACAGTTATTGAATATGGGATAGCAAACTTCGGAAACTTTCGGTGCTGTCAGGGGGGACTTAATTTTATCGTTCTAAACCATGTTCTTTCTGCATAGCCGTTTCACACTTTAGAGGATTTAAAAACAAATTCAGGCATGACAGAATTAACACATCACTATCTCTGATCAGTATGTGATTTTTTTAAGAATACAAACATCCGTCAAGTTGTAATCCCAGTATTTTTTCTGTTTCTTTCTTTATACATAATTATTATTGAAGAATGTTCTTAAAGAATGGTGAAATATGTATTTTTTGAGCGTTTGATGCCTGACTCAGAATAAAACTTGCAAACTAATAACAGTTATACGAACCCGTCCCGTATGACAAAACTGAAATTAAATTTCAAGTTCTCGTGTCAATGAAAGATTATATTTATTAACCAACATACCAAATCACGTGTATATTGATGTATTTATCGTACTCACATATTGACACACGTACCAACTCGACCAGACTCTTAAAAATCTAATTATCGCAACTCAATATTTTCAACGTGAAATTTGCGAAAAAAACAGGGAAATCAACCAACAGGGAAATGAGATCTCCATTATTATTTTAAGACTCCTGTTTTCGCGAAAAAATTAAAAATTCGAGCGGTTTTTGAGAAAATTTTTTTATCATAATTTGCATTAATTTCAACCAGAAAGTACGTGAAAAAACTCGTGTTTTTCCAAAAAATTGTGCATAACCTTTTTTAAAGTGCTAATTTAAGGAGAAATTTTGTTTAAAGTAAAAATCTCTAACATCAAATTAGCTGTTTTGAAATGCTAAAATTTTGCAATATTTTGTAGACACAGAGAGTTCTCCGAAAATGAGACGAGAATCATTTTTTTACCTTGATACGTACGAGAAGAAAATGTAAAGAAAAAAATTGCAGCCTTGTTTAGAAAAAAATTAAAAATTTCTTATTTTCACGCAACATTGCGGGAAAACTACTCTTTTAGAAAAATCAACATGACCATATTTAATGCATTGTCTTTAAATATCAGATTTCTTTGACCAAAAACTAGATATTCAAGATCGAAGGGAAGACATCGACAAAATATTGAAAATTGAATTTTTGAAAAATCAGGGATATCAACGAAAATGAGACTTGCACCTTTCTCTTAAGCGTTCTTTTCGCTATCCAAGAAAAGAGTTAAATCAAAAAAATTGATGTCATTTTTCAGAAAATGTTTAAGGTTCCATGTAAAGTACGCTCAAAAATCAAATATCCATTTCAGGTTCGCAAAGACTCATGTTTATTCACGTCGATCGTGGAATATCAATTTTGGAGAAAATTATCCGAACGGTTTTGGCGCTAGCGTTTCGTGATGTAGAGAATATGGGCACTCGGGTTAACACGGAGTTTATTTAGTAATATATTATTGTGAAGCAGTTAGGAACAATGGGAGAAAGTGTGTGCTGTTTTAGCACCACTAGTTCAATCTGCTAGGAACAATATGAAGTTACTGTGCTGTATATTCGAAGTTTTTATAGTCAAGTCCAGATCTCTCAGAGAGATTAAAAGGACTAAAAAGTGAAATTCATTTTTTAAGGGAAATACTTAAAATAATTTAATGAATTACCCGAGACTGTTCAATATCAACACAGTTTTTCTTTGTTTTTTCTTTGAGTCGGTTTATTAAAAGAGAAAAAGTAATGTAAAAAAGAAAAAATGGAAAAGAGAAAATGAAATGGAAAAGAGAAAATGAAATGGGGAAAAAAGAATAGGAAAAAAGACGCAGAAAGTGAAAATAGAGAAATGAAAGCGAAGAAGAAGAAACAGTATAACATGCGTGCAATGGATTCCCCCCCCCCCAAAAAAAATACCGTCTTCTGGGCTGACCTGCGGGCAGACGGCTCTGAGCGCGTCCCGAACGGGCACCAGGCCCCCCTCCTCCTCTCCTTCTCCCCGCTGCCCCAGCAGCGCCACCGTGTGCGCGGAGCGCGGGCACGTGTTTTCCAGGGCGAGCCGCAGGGCGGCGCGCAGGGCGGCGGGCAGCGGGCCGGGCGCGGCGCCCGAGTGCGCCACCCACGCGCAGCGCTCCAGCAGCGGCGACGGTGGCGCGGCGGCGGCGGGAGGCGGCGGCAGCGGATTCAAGCGCACCCCGCGCACTTCCACTCCGCCGGCGCTCGCCCCGCTCAGCGCGCGCTCCGCCTCGGCCACGCACTCAGCTGCGGACAGCACGCGCTCGCACTCGCTTCTGGACGCCTCGACGTCCTAGCTCTTTAGTCTCAAGCCTGTTTTACACGGTCATTTTTCCATCCATGTTTCATCATTTTTCTGTACAGAAAGTTCGTTTATACGCGTTATGTTTCGGTGCCGAAACTGGATGAAAGTCATTCAAGCTTTTTACGTTTCGTACATGATCATTTCTGGTCTTTGCACGTAATCGCGATGAAAATACTTCCTCTGGACGCCACAAAAAGCGCTGAAGATCAAACATTTGAATATCGCATCTATGGAAACAAATTAAGTTAGGTTATAGTTGGACTGAGCAGGGAACGCGATGACATTAGAACGCAGTACTTGATTTATTTCTCACTACATAATCTCATCACATTACAATTCAACACATCAGAAAGCTCTAGAAACTTCAAAGTGAACAAATCGCACCACACGCATGTCAAGCCAGAAAAAGTTCCGAAAAGTGACGCCAGGAACGCGGTAGTCAAACTGGATGAAATTTGTATTGAAAAATGGAGCATGCGTCAAAAACGATGAAAAAATGATCGTGTAAAATAGGATTCACGCGTGAAGTGCATGTTATGGACCGACGGACCGACCGACCGACCGACGGACCGACCGACTGACCGACCGACGGACCGACGGACCGACGGACCGACGGACCGACGGACCGACGGACCGACGGACCGACGGACCGACTGACCGACCGACCGCGTGCCATCACGCGTGTGCGAAGGGCGCTACCTGGTGATTGGGCGTGGCGCTGCACGTCGATGCTGAGGCGCTGCAGGGCGGCGGGCAGCGCGGGCGCGCGGCGCTGGGGGCCGTCGGCCAGCAGGCGCAGCTGCAGCAGCGCGTCCACGAACGCCACCCAGTCGCCCGCCCAGCGCACGACGGCGCGCTGCCCTGCGCAGCACACGCAACACGGCGGTGACGCGGATACCTCCCACAGAGTAAGTGCGCCGACGGTGTGAATGACAAATAGCAGAGATCGTTAAGGCAGAAGTGGCGTAACGGTCTCGAACCGAAGGATCGCGGGTTCGAGTCTCGCCTCGGGCATGGTTGTATTTGTTCCTTTGACCCCCTGTCATCACTATATCACGTCATCTTTACAGTTAAATGCAATAATGGTCGCTAATGACCTAGATATGAGAAGCGACCTCAAATAACAAAAAGAAAAAAGAGACAAGAGAGGAAACCAAAAGAACACAGAGTTAGAGGACTGTGGTTAGCGCCAGTCGAGGGAATCGTACCGTCGGGTGCCGCGGAAAGTATGCTGCGGAAGGCGCCCTGGTAGTCATGGCCGCGGAGACGCAGCTCCTGGTACACCTCGGCGGCGGTGAGCTGCGGGCCGGCGTCGTCGGTGGCGGGGTCCGCCGGGGCGGAGGAGGGGGATTCGGTGACAAGGGAGGGAGCGAGGGCGGGGGCGGCGTCGACGGCAAGGGCGGTGGGGTCGGCGAGGTCGGCAAGGTCGACGTGGTCGGCGGGGTCGGCGGGGTCGGCGGGGGCGGCGGAGTCTGCGGGGTCGGCGGGGGCGGCAGAGCTTTCGAGCGCGCGCGCGAAGCCCGTGGCGAGCATCGCGCTGCGCTCCGACACTTCGAAGCGCCCCGAGCAGCGGTGCAGCACCACCGTCAGTTCCAGCGTCTCCTCTGCGCCAAACACACACACGACGTCAACGAGCGGTGCCAAAAGAGGGTTGAAACGCTACATAAATATTTTTTGTATTCCAGCATTATAAAAGAACCTTTTCTGTTGCAAGAAATCGTTCATAATGGGGCACTTTATGGCACAAATGATGACGAATTAGATTTCATGTCACGAATCACACATTCTGCCAATCATAGCGAGAGAATCGGGGGAGGTAGATCTAAACGGAACAGCCGACCACAGTTTGCTCGCACGATGTCAAATACCCGAGTCGTCACATTGAAGGTGTTTCGCAAAATTAAGTTTGATTCTCTTATAAATATATAATGCAGTCATACAAAAAAATGTAGTATGCAACTTGTTTATAATGTTGCTTTATTACATTCGTACAAATTTGAAAACTCGCTCCTAAAGTCGCTCGTTTTCAGAACATGTACTCATGCAATAAAGCTATTAACATTATAAACTAATTGCATAAACTACTATTCTTCGACGGAACTCTTTTACAAAGTTTGGTATTATTTGAGAATCGAAAACAAAAAAAAATATTTTATACAATGTTTTAGAATAAAACTGTTCAAGGGCGGGTAGAGGTGTCAAAAATGATCACAATTTTTCAATGAATATATAATGGGAAATTGCTTATAACGGAATTATGTGCAATTATACATGTGATGTTTATCCCTGGTTGTTTGGCAACCCCGTATGCACAGATGTTTGGCGGGAAAATGAATTATCCTTGAATGAATCGGAACGTAACCTGCCGAACATCTGTGTATACGTAGTTGCTTAACAATCAGGGGAAAATACTACTGGTGTAACTTCGTTAAATGAAATTTACCACTACATGCTAAATAATGTTCAGTGATATTTAGCAGTTCTAACAATAATGTAGCTTCAACAAACATTTTAAATCGGTTGAGAAAGGGAGCAATTTTTTCCAGAAGCCCTCAATTACATCAGTTAACAAAATTAACATAAACTGATTTGTTTCAATTAATGATCTCATTGCAGTACTACTGTGTGTCGTTGGACGTTCTGGAAAAGTAAAACTTACCTATTTGTTTTTCGGAATTTAATTTTCAATTATATGATTGCACAATGATTAGAATTTAATTTATCTCACAAACGACGTCATGAAAAAAAATAATGGAAACACTAGAAGTATACGTACTATCCTTTGGAACTTCTCTCTGCTCCAGAAAAAGAACATCTTCAAACACAACAGAGATCTCATGGGGTCGTGCGTCTTTCATCATGGCCAGCGTCTCCCACACTAGATCCTGAAATCCCCAAAATACACACAGATGAAACACTCGCCGTAGTCCAATAGTGAAGTGAGCTCGCCCTTATATTTCGTTTTGTCATGGTAATTTCTTCGTTAAAAAGCTATCCTCTATCCTCTTGCACACAAATAACGTGAATCATAACTAAAGTTGCATTACAACTTACAACTTAACTTGAATATAAAGTTACAAATCATTTTAACAATTATAAAACTATTTTATCTTCAACAATTCCCACAGCAATTATAAAATCTATAATGTATCAACAAAATCATAAAATCTCGAATAGCAACGCTTATATGAATAACGTATGTGCTCCGATAGAGTAGGCTCCGGCCTTCGCCTGGTATTATTAGAAGAAATGAAGGAAAACTATCGATCAGAGCAGCAGAACTCTAGAATTCTTCTCAACACAGCGGATGAATTTAACTTAGCTATTTAGCTAATATCAAAATGTCACCACTGCTGGAACGTGAATTGAACCCTTCCCTGTCGCAGTCGTTGTAGAGGTAGCGGCCGTGTGGTTCTGAGATAAAGTCAGCCGCTGAAATGCATTATTATTGTGGTAAATATCACGTTCTCGTCTGTCTCTTAGCTGCACAGCTAGTTCAAATTCATCCACTGTTTGGAGAAGTAAGCGGCCATGTGTCTTTCGTGGTTTCTCCAAGCAATACCAGGCGAATACCGAATCAGTACCATAACAAGAGTTCGCGCGTAGTCTTGCCTATCTCCCCCTTCAACCCTCTTCTCCTCTTTCACACACATACACTGACATGCACTACACTACTACATACATCGCGAGCTTAGAACTGGCTGGGGCAGTGCCCCTCTGGAAGAGATATCTGGAAGAAAATCCCGCAATTCGGTGTGTAGGTTGGCACCGGATCTCACATTCCTTGGGGTACACAGCCACTTAACTGATGTATGCTCACTACACCAACATAACTATTGACCACAGCTGACGCGTCCGAAAAACTCAAATGCTCACTCCTACACTTGCTTCTCAGTTTCTCACTGACCAGATACCGGGAGAGGTGGTTCAGGGCATTAATTTATGTCACCGCAGTGGCTCTAATCGGAAGGTTTTAGTTTCGAGTCACGACGGCGCGAGGATATTCGACGCTAGCGAGAATTCTAGCAATCGCCTACTCTAATTGAGAGTTTTCGGTGGCTTATCCTATCAATACCAGGTGAAACAGCCGAAACAGTCTCCTAACAAACGGGCCACGAACCGCGCGCGATCTTTCCTTCCCATTCCTTGTCCTATTCTCACCCTTACGTACACACACTTACAGCAACATACACTACACTACCGTACATGCTGGGAGACCGGTCGGGAGTTCAGAGCTTGTTCCGACTGAAGCGGTACCCTGCTGGTGGGAGATACTTGGTTGGGGAAAACCCCGCTAGCCGACGGTAGGTCTGCGCCTGATCACACCATCCAGCTGGGGAAGGTAACCGCCACCTCCCGAGGCAAACTCATGCACTACTCATACGATACCTCAATAGTTGACGTTCTCGGATTCACTAAACAAAAAATCAATCAATGATTGTACTCCCGAATAGAATGTACTACTATTGTTAAATTTGATATAGTTGCAAACATAATTGATATGTATTATTAATGTAA
>BOPP01000060.1:6577755-6678634 GCA_017312745.1 Gryllus bimaculatus
GACTGAAATGGGACGACTGAAATGGGACGACTGAAATGGGACGACTGAAATGGGACGACTGAAATGTGATGAGTAAAAATTATGACTAAAAATAGGTATCTAAAACCTCTTTCGATTGCAGTCGAGTGCCCTTGCCATAGGCTTACTCACCTGCCGATGGCCGCGAAGAGCGTGTGCGCGCCGTCGGCGGCGTCGCGCTTGGTGAGGGCGATGTTGGCGGCGGCGGCGCCCAGCGAGCGCTTGAGGATGGCCTGCAGGAGGCCGTGCGGCGCCACCTCGACGACGACGGCGTTGGCCGGCACCTTGCGCGCCGCCTCCGCGAACAGCACGGGCCGCAGCATGTTGTTGGTGAGGTACTCCGCCGAGCACAAGGCGGCCTCCCGCGTGCCCCACTGGGCCTCGGCCACCGACGTGCTCAGCCAGCGGGCGCTGCGCTCTCTCGGCTGCGGGATCACCTGCGACCACGCAAAGAGCGGGAATTATTTTGCGCTCTCACCATCGTTCGATTTTACCTCTTTGGTGTGTTTTACGACAAGCATTATATCCATCTACCAATGTTTCTATCTATTTATATATCTATGAATATATCTCTATCTACCTGTCTGCCTGCCTGCCTGTCCTTCGGTCTACCTGTCTATGAAATATCTTTGTTCTCTCTCTCCCTCTCTGTCTCTCTCTCTCGCTTTCTCCCTCTCTTATATATATATATATATATATATATATACATATATATATAATTTCTGTCTATATCTATTTATCTATCAATATCTATCTCTATCGATCTATCTTTGTTTGGAAATGTTTTTCAATTGAATATTTACTCCCTCGTCTTACTACGTAAGTAGTAAATAGAAAGTATTGTAATCATGCGGCGGAAATCGGCGATTTTTCAACACAAAAACTCTTACTGTCGAGAACTCGTAACGTAAAAGTGAATAAAAGTCATTCCTATTTATTGTACTCGTTAAATACTTCCTTTAACACGTTGTATAGTCAGAATTCCTGTTTTATGCTATTTAATACTCAAAATCGATTCTCAAAACGTCTATTCGTATGTCTATCTGCTGGTATGTCAGTCTATGGTTGATGGTAACATCTAAACGCTAAGATGATTTTCTCCAAAATGTACACACTCCAATCAATCAGAACGAATACGAGACTTTGCGAATTTAAAGTTGATTTTAATTTTGGACGTACTTTACGTCAATATTCAACATCACTTTCATAATTTTCTTAAAGATGGCTCCAAAGTTTTTCATTAATCTTTGTACTGATATAGCACAAGCGACACTAAAAATTGCGCAGATAGAACTTTCTCGGTGCTGGCGATTACACAAGTGCGAAGAACGAATAATATAATTCCTTTTCCACCGATACCATTTCAAGGTTCAAAAGATATTTCCCTTTTTCATTGGCGCCTTTTCAAGATTCACAATTGCATTTCGACGAGAGAGCATCGCGAATAAAACAAATTCGTGATCATACCGGGTGGTCATGTGGATTCAAGATTACAAAGAAAAACTAGTTTCCTTACCCGTAAATTTTAAAGTTAGAATAAGAATGTGAGTAAAATTAATGATTAGTTTTTACAACAATTCATATTAACGGTGGTATTTTATTATTTACATGCCTTTCTGCACCACTACTTTAGCCCAATTATATGCATATATGTATTTCTTGCTTATGTTAGTAAAAATGTCTGTTGCCTGCCTGTTTTAGGTAAAAGAAATTCTTGAACTTCCGGGCTCTGTTCATTACCAAGGTTGATCCTCTTTTTTAATATTAGATCCATCAAAACGAGTCTTTCTAACAAAACATTGCCTCATGGTGCTGTCGCATTTTAATACTCGCTCTTCACTACGTAATTACGTCTTATGGTGAAAAACGCAACCATTATATACAGTGCTAATGACGTCGTGGCGAAAAACCGATTCCAAGGGTAGACTCACCGTCTGCAGTTTCCGGAGCAACAGCTCGCCCACCTCCGTAATGTAGCGGCTGTGGTACGGGATTGCGTTGCTCGCCACTTCCCTGGCGAAGACGCCCTTCCTCTGCAGGGAGTCCACGAAGGACTTGAGCGCCGCCGGAGGCCCCGACACGGTGCACGAGTCCTCGCCGTTGTGGCACGCCACGTCCACGGCGCTGGGGCAGAGCGGGGCGATCTCCTTGGCGCCCATCCCTGCCACAGACCAGCGCCCGTCAGACTCGCGTGGAATGTAACCGGTTGGCGCAACCCCGAAAATTCACGATCGCAATTAAATTTGTACAAAATTCCTGAGAAAATATGACAGTAATAATTATATGCGTCGTCATTGCCAACCATATTATACAATTACGTATTACAAAATAAAATGAAATTAAATAAATAAAAAATAAATAAAATAATATTGTTGGCAATGAGGACGCATATAATTATTTCATTGAAAATGCCAGCGAAAACTCACCACAATAGCTATAAATGTGATAGAGCTAATGTGAACTTGTCATTGTTAGTGCTTGTTGTGGGTTTTTGAGCATTTTTCATATAATTTTATCAAAATAATTTAATTTATTTTTGTTATAAATGTTTAAATATAAATGTTTAATTTTATTATCGAAAGCAATTTCGACGAATGCAAATATTTATGCATTTTATGATTTTTTTCAAAGGGACCTTTTTAACGTATAGCATAAACATGGTTCAACAACCAATAATAAATTTATGTCTCATTTAATGTCTTACAAGATAATAAAGAATTTATAATACAGTATATTTATTTTCCAGCTTTGTAATTTTACAAAATAATTATATTAATAATATATATTGTATAATATTATTATTATTCAGTATTGTTATTTTACAAAATAAATTCATATATCTGAATTAAATTTAGATACAATTTTTGATACTTGACAATGGTTGTGTTAAAGACGAAACACTCGTCGCCCCCATAAAATTTCATTCGAAATAAAATGTGTTTACGATGGAAGATGGTGATACAAGTATTTTGGTAAATATGGTAATACACTTAATTGAAAGGACATATTATACTAGTGTAAGCACATAAAAGTGCGTGTGAGTATATGGGGGATTTTATGTGTTTGGATGGGCGAAGGATCGGGAGCGAAGAGTTCCCGGACTCCTGGAGACGAACAAAGCACTGGGCGATTTATGGAATATAAATATAGTGATATTTTGTGAGAGTGCGTAGAGTATTGATTGTTGATGAAACCAGAGTGCTTGATATTGAATTGTTGTGAAGCCAATTGCACCTTCAGTGAGCGTGTTTACTAACAACCTCTCTAAAAGCACATCTGGGTGAGGATTCACTCACCGACGGCCGCCATGGCACCTTCCGGGACGTTGCCGTCGAGCAGGCATTGCCCGCGCCAATAGGCGGCAAGCATCGTCTCCTCGAGCGTGAGCGAGCCGTCCGCATACGCGCAGCCCAGCTCGCCCACCGAGTGCCCCAGCATGCCATCGGCCTGGACCTCCAGCGCGTAAAGGATGTCCACTAGCGCGATCTAAACCCACGGAGAAAGTACATTTCCAGGTTTGGGTTGGCGAAGGCCACGGAAACAGGAAATACATATCGCAGAGCTTACCCGATTGGGCTAACGCAAAGAAGGATTAATGGGTAATGTGATTGGCTGTGGATCTATAATGATGTCTAGAATGATCTCTTTTGAGCTGGCTATAACACCGCGTTCAGGCTCATTTAAATAGTGATAACCTGCCATTGAAGCAGCAGTAACCGATCTAACAACTGTGCCAGACTCTCGTTGTCTTATGTAGACGTTGCCAACCGGAGCACCGTATTCTGTTTAGTTCCAGATATTTTTATTTCAATACGCATGGCTATACCAGTTTTTTGGCTCATTAGTGTAATATTATAAAAGAAGTAAATTGGGAAATATAATTTTTTTTCAATTTTTCAATTAATAAATAAAAAAATATTTTTTCCACTCAGAAGAAGCCTTGTTTGTTCAGCGCACATAGAATATCCATAATTACACTCCGCATTCTGCGTAAAATGAGTAGCGTATGGTCTTAGAATGGAGGAAGTGAAGATAATGATCTATAAATCACTTGATGCTTTGACAACCTATTTTGATCTTGATACATCCCGCATATGCAGGTGCCAAGTAATGAGATTTCAATCCACATACTTTTTAGGACGTTGCTGTAAGCAATAGACAATGAAATTCTTAATTTTTAAAAAAAGTTAATGAAACGAGTGATAAAAGTAACCATTCATTTTGTGAGTAGGAAATGTGACGCGAGCCCGATACGACGCCGAGTGGCGCAATTCTAGGAGCACCATAAAATCCCCACGTGTGCAATATAATATTTTTTAGACTGCCTTACTGACTTTCTTTTTACTTTAATTCAAGAATACTAATCCCTTAGTGATACATTAAGGTCAGTAGTAGCTGATGCGGTCTGACGGAAGTATTTTGTTGTCTTAGTTGTATTCACAGATTTATCTGAACACTTCAGCATTGTCTCATCACTATTAGCATGCTAGGTATGCCCTAAAAGAACCGCCTTTCCTAGTACCTGCCTAAAAATGTTTTATGTAGTCATTATTTTGAATGAATTGTGGAATTTAATTTTTGAATTGAATTGAATTGTGGAATTTAACATCTTCGAAGGTTTTCATATACATTTTTGCTATGAAACTAATTAAATTAATGATTAGAAAAAAGGATCAAATGTCAAAATTAAGAATTTTGAGAGTTAAAGAGGGTCTGCATTGCTGTTACATTCATTCCATTAGTTCTTTTATCAAATATGTCTTGCCCTACATCGCTCAAACCGTTAGTTCTTTTATCAAATGTCTTGCACTACATCGCTCAAACCGTTAGTTCTTTTATCAAACATGCCTTGCACTACATCGCTCAAACCGTTTGTTCTTTTATCAAATATGCCTTGCCCTACATCGCTCGAACCGTTAGTTCTTTTATCAAACATGCCTTGCACTATATCGCTCAAACCGTTAGTTCTTTTATGAAATATATCTTGCACTACATCGCTCAAAACGTTAGTTCTTTTATCAAATATGTCTTGCACTACATCGCATAAACCTTTAGTTCTTTTATCAAATGTCTTGCACTACATCGCTCAAACCGTTAGTTCTTTTATCAAATATGCCTTGCCCTACATCGCATAAACCTACCTGGATGGAAATGACTCCCACGACGGAGTGCAGCACGTTGTCGAAGACGGTGGGATCGTCGGTGGTGATGAGGTGGGCGAGGTCCAGCCCCATGGGCCGCAGCACTTCGCCGCAGCGTCCGATGCTCTCGGCGAACATGGGGATCGTCATGAGGCCCTTTCCCATGCTCACCCACTGGCTGCCCATGCCGGAGAACACGAACCACACGGGCCGCCGCTCGCCAGAAAAGTACTGTAACAGTTAGTAACGTTGAACACCGGTAGAACGAGAGCGCGCTTCAGGTCGAGCAACCTTATGGTCCGCCATTTGGAATAAATGTATTCGGGTGCGTCGAAACAACTGCAGTACGTACGTGAAATATCTAGTGCGTAAACCGGTTAAGGACACTAACTGATGAAACTGCAGTGCCGCTGACCGGACACAGCTACGATTAGAGTCCTGCTAGTGGAGGATGATTTTTGAATCTCACTTGATAGGTAGGGCAGGTTCAGGCGGAAGGAAAAATTCTCGCGGGCGGCTGCTCCAATCGGTATTTTTTCCTGGTTCCTCGGATCAATAACAAGTCTCTAACAAATGGGACATACCGCGCGTGATGTATCCTCCTTCTATCTCGTCTTGTGCTTACCTCTTAATTTACACACAAATGCAATCACTTCACTGCCTCACATGTCGGAAGACGTATCGGAAGCTTAGAGCTTGTCTCAGTCGGGGGGGGGGGACTCTGTTGGTGGGAAATATCTGAATTGGGAGAATCCCGCTAGCCCACGTTTCCCAATCCAGCGGGGGAAGAATACCCCCCACATCCCCGCAACAAAAATTGCACTACACTTACGGGACAAATTGCCATGGTCGTTGATGTGCTCAAAAACACGAAACAATTAATCAATCGTAAAACACTCTAGTCGGCTGTATTATCAAGTAAGACGTGAAATATTTCAAGTCGGCTGTATCAATCGCATAACACACGGGAAACTTCTTTCTCTCCTCTATTAAACGATATCGAAGTAAGATTCGCAGGTGGTATGGTTTCCAAGGTATTAGCGATTTTGATGATAAGATTTTTCTTACGGTGGTTTTAGGAAGCGCCCCCTCCCTACTAGGGGAAATGAAAGATTATTCATATCAGAAAAAGGAAGAGGAATAAAACTGGTCCTGAATTCTGAAGTCCTGAATTCTGTCACACTTGTGTGCCAGACGAAAGACACATAAAATGCTAGAAAAGAACTCTAAAGGTAGCTTTGTACCCAACTGTCGTTTGCTTACCATCATCAGCTGTACAAATTTTAAAATCATTGCCAGCATTAGTCGTAATTGATGGAGTGTTTTACGTAGATCTGGGAGCATTATGACCAAGCTCTAGAGTTATAACATGGGAACGATACAGGAAGTGCTTCTGAAAATGGCAACCAAAGTGTTTGGTTTTCATGAGACACAGTATTCAAGATTATGACCTCATACAGAACGTCCGAGAAAGAACGCACCCTGCAAACACCAGCAAAGATGGAAGTTTGTCTTAGATAATGAAATTTAATTTAGAATGAGGCAGACAGTGTGATATACAAGAAGACTACAACTGCAAAAGGATAAGTTGAACTGAATGTAGGGCCCCCAAACTCCTCTCATCACCTACACAGAACGAGGAGAACGATATAAGAAGGGTATTCCTGGTCGAGTTACAACGAATTCTATCCCTGTCTGGAGGAGATGTCTAGCGGCTGACTGCTCAGTTCGTTAGTATCCCGTGGTGTCTCTAATAAATACCAGGCGAGTGTTGGAATAGTACCCAAACACATAGCTCAAGGACGATGCGCGAACCTTTCTTACTGATTATCGCATCCTCGACCTCTTCCCTTCAACATACATTCACTAAACATCGGGAGACCGGTCGGGAATCTAGAGCAAGTACCGGTTGGGACAAAGTCCCTCCAAAGGGGAAACCTGGAAAGGAAAAATCCGTTTCGGGATCGACTTGCACGTTCCATCACCTATGTAGTTTCTACTTGGCTATCCGGGACACGCCGCGTTCTAGAACATAATATCGTCTTGAGAAAGGTCACAGCATGAGAGCCGTAATATTGGTATTTGGCCTGGCTACAGCATCTCGCGGAAAGCCAATAAGATGCAAACTCAGCCGCGGAAGCCGAAGCTTCTCATCTGCGTAGTTGTCAATCTGACAATTCTAACAGCTTTGTACAAACAAACACGAGCTACAAACCTCAGGTTGCAATCATTAGTGTGATCTCATTAGTCTCACCTCATCCTCTTTATGAAGTGCAATTCTCCGTGTGAGGGGTGGCTCACCTGGATGTCCCTGAGCGGCGGGGCGCCGCCGCCGCCGACGAGCGCGAAGCCGCGGTGCAGGTGCCCGGGGCAGTGGCGCGCGTGCAGGTCGTGCAGCAGGCGCAGGAAGTGCGGGTCGGGCGTCTTCTGGCGCTCCACGGCCTCCAGAAGCGCGTGCACCGCGTCCTCCGTGCGGCCCGACGCCAGCGCCAGCCGCGGCAGCGCGGCGAACGACTCCTCGACCGGCGGGGACGGGGGCGGCGGAGGTGGCGGCCGCAGGATCACGTGAGCCATCGCCCCGCCCAGCGGGAACGAGCTCAGCGCCAGCAGCCCGCCGCGCCACGGACGAGCCTCGCGCACCACCTGCCACGCGACGCGATTCTTGAAGCGATCTTGGATCGCTTGTGAAAAAATCGATTCCCTCGAAAATCGACAGTGAAAAATTAGGGAGTTTGTGCTCGCTATAGCGTAAACACTGTCGATCTTCTGCGCATGCGCAGATGCACTAAAGCTTGGAAACGGTCTTGCACTAAAGCTTGGGAATTAGGAAGTTTGTGCACGCCCAAGCGTCAACACTGTCAATCTTCTACGCATGCGCAGATGCGCTAAAGTGGTCTTGCACTAAAGCTTGGGAATTAGGGAGTTTGTGCACGCCCAAGCGTCAGCACTCTCGATCTTCTGCGCTTGCGCATATGCACTAATGTGGTCTTGCCCTAAAGCTTGGGAATTAGGGTGTTTGTGCACGCCCAAGCGTCAGCACTCTCGATCTTCTGCGCTTGCGCATATGCACTAAAGCGGTCACGCACTAAAGCTTGGGAATTAGGGAGTTTGTGCACGCCGAAGCGTCAGCACTCTCGATCTTCTGCGCATGCGCAGATGCACTAACGTGGTCTTGCACTAAAGTCTAAAGTGGCCACTAAGGTGAAACTTCCCATTAAACTGCGCATGCGCAGATGATCGAGAGTGTTTTAACGTTCGAATTTGCGCAATTTCCCTACTGATTCTCCAAGAATCGACTTTAATAAATTGATTCTTCAAGAATCGATTCATGAAAATTCGAAAAGATATTTAACAAACATCATTTTCAGAAATAAATATTTTGTTTTTTTTTTACAATATGAATAAATAAAATATTTTTTGGATATATTTTATTTCACAATATACAAATATTCAGCAATTGTGGGTGTTTACGTATGCGGAACGATACGATTTGTGAACCTGTCCGTTAGGGCCTTTTCTCTTACAAAATTGAAATTTAATTAGAACTAATTCTATGATTTGTACATGTTTAGTTATTTATATTAGGCACTCTTTGGATGACAAAGAACGCAAAAACAGCAATTGCTGTCTTCTTCTGCACTTCAAGGATTCGGAGGCTACCTGTTCCGTCTTCACATACCAAACCATCTTCTGCATGGCCTTCCTACAGTCCTTCTTTCTATCTTGGGTTGCACTGCAACACTTGTGTAGATACCCTATTGTGTTCCATTCTTTCTAAATGGATTTTCCAGTCTTGGTTCTATGGTGGCATACAATCATTTAAACTAAATATATTTACTTATTTTCTTATGTCTTCATGTCTTTGTTTATCTAGCAAAGTACAAACTGTTAGTAGAGCAATTGTACTAAAGTAAATTATATGTATGGAGTGCTTATGAATGGTTCTATTCCAAGGTTAGAAAAACAACTCAAGCAAAACAGTAAAATATGGAATCGATTCAAAAGATCTATATTTAGGTTCACAAAAATTTATCTTGTCAAAATCTATTTAAATCGCACATCCCTAACGTTCGGCCGGCTGTTTCGTGCGCACGCTGCCCGTTTCGTTCCCTCTCGTTGTTACTCTCTCTTGTATCGTGGGATATGCCTCGGCTCACGTAGCGTTGCTCATTTGTTTCCCATGAAATTTATTTACGCGTGCCCATGGCGTCACGCGATACACTTCCCAATACGTTTCCCATTGTTTCCTCTGCGTTTCCCAACACGTTTTCTGTATAGTTTCCAATGTGTTTCGGATTTCTTTTTCTGTTGTGTTTCCCGCTGCATTTTCCATTGTTTTCCTCTCATCGTGTTCCCGGTTGTTTTCTGTCACATTTCACGTAACGTTTTCCACTCGGTCCATTCTCCGCAGCGTTTCTCCTTCGTTGCGTGTTTTCTTCGATTCAGGTCATGTCTTTCGTCGTATTTCGTCCGGTCGCCATTCCCGTCGTGTATTCAGTCGATTTGGCGTCGTGTTTCCCCACGAGTTCTCCGCCGCATTTCCCATCGTTTTTTTCCGTCGCGTATCCCCATGTATTTCTCGTCGTGTTTACCATCGGGTTTCCCAGTGGGTGTTCCGTCGCGTTTCCCATTTCACTTCATGTTTCTCTTCGCATTTCCCGACGTGTTTGCCGTAGTGCTTGCCGTCGTGTACTCCCACGTGTTTCCCGTTGCATTTTCCCTCGCGTTTCCCATCGTGTTTTCCGCCGCGTTTCCCATTCTGTCTCCCTTCATGTTTCCCTTCGCATTTCCCGACATGTTTCCCACCGTGTTTCATGTCGCTGTCCCATCGTGTTTCCAGCCGTGTTTTCCTTCACGTTTGCTGCTGCACTTTACATTTCGGTTCTGGTTTCGCATACATTCCGGTCCAGAGGAAATGAACTCTGTTTCGATTTAACCGACTGCTCATTTCACTCTCCTCGGCGTGTAATAAGTAGGGCATTGTGTAACCGAAAACACGCTGTCCAGAGTCAGTGCATATTCATAAGAAACCAGTTAGTATAATTAAAAAGCGAGGTGCTTATTTCACCTTTACTAAGGCCAGGCTTGTAATTTGTGAAGACTGGGTGAGTCATGTTGTGTTTAGGTGGCAATCGTCGTTAGTAAACAGTATTGTTAAAACTAGGGATCCTACAACAGCACTTTGCATTATTTGTAACTTCTGAACATTTTCCAACTTTCAAAGAGTACAGCGAAAATAAGACCTGATTTTACCGTCTATTGGTGTACCTGAGGGAAAAATTAAAGAAAATATTTCAAGATATTTTAAGAATAAATGAACCTTAATTAAAACCACTCATTTGAAAAATGCACATAACAGTATAACTGCGATTTTTAAAACAGATTTCATGGAGGAAAAAATCTTTTTTCTCGATATTGAAACTTATAGGAGACCTCCCGAAAAAATTTCAACTCTTGTAATATTTAAAAATTTAGAAAGTTAAACAAAAATGAGACCTGGGACATTGTTTTGACATTCTTTTTCTTTCAAACATTGTATAACTACTTATTTAAAGCTAATGTTGTACAACAGAAAGAAAGAAATATCATCTAACAAAAATATCTGTCATCAATAGTACACTTTTGCACATTTATTTTTTTGTAATTTTTTAAATACATTGAGTTTTCCGTAAAAAGTACCCAGGACATTTTTATAAGTGTACTTTGCTCTATTCGAGAAAAAATCAAAAGACAACATTTGGAGCAGTTTTTGAGTAAATATTTGTTTAAAAACTGTTTATATTTCGTGCAAAGGTACGCGAAAATTACTGATACTATCGAAAAATTGTACATGACTTTATTTAACAGCTGTCTTTGCAGAACATTTCATGAAGGAAAACATACTTATCTTCAATATTGTAGTTGCTGGAAGATGCTCAGAAAATGTTGAATTTTGAAATTTTTGAAAATTAAAAATTCATCGAAAATGAGTTTTGTGTCATTTTTTAAGTGTTATTTCCTCTATCAGAAAAAAGTTTCATCAAACTAATAGCGATAAAATATGGCATAAACTTTCTTGTACTAGTTTCCTGTTCTCATTAGCATTGCCTACTTTTAAACTTGACCTTTCTCTTCCCATCTGTTATCTACCATGCCTAAATGTCCCGCCAGGACCTCTTGCAGTACCTAGAACTTCTCTGGGGACATTCCAAAGACAGCACCTTAGTGCCCAACGAAGTGCATAAGCTTATCTCGGACCTGTATTTTACGCCTCACTCACAACGCAAACTTAAACGTAAATGTAACGTAGACGCAAAACCTAGAAATGAGTTATTAAGAGAGACCATTCACAACGCCTTGGCATAACTGTAGGCGTAAATCCGTAAACTTAACAGTTCACAAACACCAGGCTTTTACGTTAAGTTCATGTCGCAATTCTACCGAAGACCAATCATAAAGCAGCCTGAAAGAAACAAATGCACAACTAAATCCGCGAGAAGCAAATGAAAGGTTGATTTCAAATTGGGTTCAAGTAGTTTGTGGTTGTGATATTTGATTATTGTAATGTAGGGAACTAGTTTGCGAATGGTTTTGATGCTTCCAGTGAATTCAAAGTAAGAATTTGGGTCATTTTTCTTGTGACTTTAACTTGATATGGCAAATAAAATAATCATGTTTGACGAATTATTCGTGAATTTGGTACAAGAAAATCCTTGGTTATAAAATAATGCAAATGCGAGCTAATCACATTTATATAAAGACAAATCGATAGGAAAGTCGAAGGCAAAGTTAGAAACCATGGGGAAAGATTTTTTCACCATGCTACAAACGAATCAATCAAGCTCGAATACGTAGAATACTGATTGGTACAAGCGAAACTTACGTTCTAGCTTACGATAGTCGTTGTGAATACTTGTTTTTACATGTAAATTTTACTGCTAAGTTTGCAGTATTACATTACGTTTAAGTTTGCATTGTGAATGAGGCCTTGCGTATTTGCGACTGGTATCCCTTTTCCCCATGTCACTTCTTGAACCATTTTCCTAGGTGTAGGGATCCAGTTTCTCAATTACTCATTCAGATGGCACACGCGGCTGCCTGTCAAGTCAAGAGTTTATGGAATAATTAGAGTGTACTCGTATTTTTAATTAAACGGTGGCTCGGAATAGCCCCCTCGCTATAACCATCGCACTCAGTAATGAACATTTTCCTTAAAATTAACAAGCTCTACAGTACATGTTTGCAAAACATTCCGAGCTTGGCCAAATTTAAAATGCCATACGCTCTTTATGTGTTTTTGCAAAGAGAATTAACTCACACACACACACACACACACCCGCCAAAGTTCTGAACATGTAACGTGCGAACACTGTTTTACTCTTCACACCCTGTTTTTCATGTGTTTGCCCTAATAACGTTCAACACAACGCTGTAAAAGTAGTTATTTGTGCGCCAAGGGCGTCATGAGGGTTTTAATGATCGAGCGGCGACAGAAAGCTTCAGGGCCTTTGCCACGAGGGCTTTTAGTCGCTCCAGACCATGAGATCAGTTAACGCCCATGGTACATACAAGGCATGGCTAATTGTAATTATTCGTATTTACTTATGTATTAATTAACAAGATGTTCACTTGACTCGGTTGTCTTTTAATATTTCCCTCCCATAATTTACATTTATTCCATCTCATAATTCTCTCCATAAGAGAACATGTAGCACCATTCAACTGTTTTTATATTTTTCCTCGACACAACGATCCTTTCGTTTCAGGTAAGTTATGCGGTATATATCGAAAGCCATTCCGGAGGAGATGGCTCAGGCCGTCAACTGATGTCACTGCAGTCCCTCTGACCGGATCCTAGATTCGAGTCCAGACGGTTCGTTCTAGCTTGTTAGCGAGGTCGAATTCAGGCACTGTCGGGAGGAGGATTCTAGCGGTCGGATGCTCTGTAGCTTTCCGTGGTTTCTCGTATCAACACCAGGTGAATGCCGGAGCAGTACCCTAACAAACGGGCCACGGGCCGCGCGCGATCACACCTTCCTCTTCCTTCTCCTATTCTCACCCCTTACACACACACACTTACACTAACACACACATGCGGGAGACTCACCAGGATCTAAGAGCTTGTCTAGGCTGGGGTGGTGCCTCGCTGGTGGGAGATACCTGGTTGGGGAAAACTCCGCTAGCGGAAGGTAGTTCGAAGCCAGATCTCGCCATACAGAGGGGGAAAGATCATTTCTACCTCCCGAGCAAAACAACATGAATTACACTTACGGGACTATTGACCCTGTTAGTTGACGTGCCCGGAATCTCTAAACAATCAATCGCAGGCCGGCTGGGGCGGTGCCCCGCTGGTGGGAGATACCAGGTAGGGAAAAACTCCGCTAGCGGAAGGTAGCTCGAGGCCAAATCTCGCCATACAGAGGGGGAAAGATCACCTGCACCTCCCGAACAAAACAACCTGCATTACACTTACGGGACCAACGACCCTGTTAGTAGACGTGCCCGGGATCTCTAAACAATTAATCCATCGAACAAGCAATGACGTATCAGTAAACGGAATCTCTAAACAATCAATCAATCGAACAAGCAATGACGTATCAGTAAACGGAATCTCTAAACAATCAATCGAACAAGCAATGACGTATCAGCAAAGAACAAACTCGCTTCCAGCCTGCCCGCGCGCTCACCTCGAGGCGGCCGGCGCGCAGGCCGTCCACGTCCTGGCGCGGCGCGGCCACGTTGGCGGAGGGCGGGATGACGCCCGTGCGCAGCAGCACCACGAGCTTGGCCAGGCCGCTCAGCCCCGAGGCGGCCTCCGCGTAGCCCACGTTGCCGGCCACCGCGCCCACCAGCAGCGGCGCGCCGCGCGCGTGCTCCCGCGTGAAGAACTCGTCCAGCGCGTGCAGCTCCTCGGCGTCCGCCGCCTGCGCAGCGCAGCGCACAGGTACTCTCAACCATACTTACGAGGTATTTCGATCACTCTCAACCCATACTTACGTGGTATTCGGTCACTCTCAACCATCCCTTACTGGTATTCGAGTCACTCTCGAAACCACCTTACGTGCTATTCGATCACTCTCACACCGATCCTTACGTGGTATTCGAGTCCACTCTCAACCAATCCTTTACGTGGTATTCGGTCACTCCTCAACCATCCTTACGTGTAGTCGAGTCACTCTCAAACCATCCTTTACGTGGTATTCGAGTCACTCTCAACCATCCTTACGGGGTATCGAGTCACTCTCAACCATTCCTACGTGGTATTCGAATCATCTTCGACCTTCCTTACGTGGTATTCGAGTCACCTCTCGACCATCCTTACGTGTATTCGAGTTCACTCTCAAACCATCCTTACGTGGATTCAGCATCCTCAACCATACTTACGTGGTATTCAGTCCTCTCAACCATCCTTACGTTGGCGATTCGAATCATTCTCACCATTCCTTACGCTGGTACTTCGAGTCACTTCTCAACCATCCTTACTTGGTATTCGAGTCACTTCTCAACCATCCGTACGTGGTATTCGGAGTCAACTCTCAACCATCCTTACGTGCTATTCGAGTCACTCATTCAACCAACCCTTACGTGGTATTCGACGTCACATCTCAACCATCCTATAAACAGTGGTATGTACGAGTCACTCTCAACCATCCTTACGTTGGTATTCGAGGTCACTCTCTTACCAATCCTTACGGAGTAATTGATATCACTTCCTCAACCATACTCACGCTAGAATCGAGTCACTCTCCAACAATCCTTACGTCTGTATTCGAGTCACTCTCAACCATCCTGTACGTGGTATTCGGTCACTCTCAACCATCCTATACGTGGTATTCGAGTCACTCTCAACCATGCCATTACCGTGGTATTCGAGTCACTCCAACCATCCTGACGTGGTAGTCGAGTCAATCTCCAACCATCCTTTACGTGGTATTCGAGTCAATCTCAACGCAATCCTTACGTGGTATTTCGAGTCAATCTCAACCATCCTTACGTGCGTATTCGAGGTACATCTCTCTACGCATACTTACGTGTATCTCGACGTCACTCTCAACCATTCCTTACGTGGTATTCGAAGTCACTCTCAAAACCAATCACTTACCGTGGATATTCGAGTCCACTCAAACCATCCTTACGTGGGTATTCGAGTCACTCTCAACCATTCTTACTGGTATTCGAGTCACTCTCAACCATCCTTACGTGGTTATTCGAATCACTCTCAGACCATCCTTACGTTGTATTCGAGTCATTCTCAACCATCCTTACGTGGTATTCGAGTCAATCTCAACCATTCTTACATAGTATTCGAGTCACAGTTATACAATAATCCAGTCACTCTCAACCATCCTTATGTAGTACTCGAGAAACTCTCAACCATCCTTATGTAGTATTCGAGTAACTCTCAACCATCCTTATGTAGTATTCGAGAAACTCTCAATCATCCTTATAGAGTAATAGTCACTCTCAACTATCCTTACGTAGTAATCGAGTCACTCTCCACCATCCTTATGTAAACGAGTCACATTCAACCATTCTTATGTAGAAAACGGGAAAGTCGTAACTATCCTTATGTAGTAAGAATGAACTCCCAACCATCCTTACAAAATGCTCATGAACTCTCAACCATCGTTACACAGTAATCAAATTACACTTAACCATCCTTACGGAGTAATTGAATCACTCTCAACCATACTCACGTAGGAATCGAGTCACATTCAACCATCCTTATGTAGAAGTCGAGAAACTCTCAACCATCCTTATATAATATTTGAATCACACTCAACCGCCTTTATGGAGTAATCAAGAAACTCTCAATCATCCTTGTATAGTAATTGAATTACTCTCAACCATCCTTATGTAGTAATCGAGAAAATCTCAACCATCCATACCATCCAACCAAACAGTTTAAATAGATAAAATATCGATTATATTGGGGAATAATATTAAAATTAAAGAACTTTCCCTCGGACACATTTTCCGTGAATACCCATGTTTTCTGCAAATATGTACGTCTCCGCGAACGTTCACATGTATTTGGGAGGGGGTGAACAATCTTCTTCATTGACGAAAGTAAAGTCAAACCACAGAAGTGTGGTCTCTGATCACAATTTGAAATTTTATCTCCGTCTCATTACTCAAACACTTGTCCCAAGTACAGACAAGCTCATACAAATATAGGAGTATTTTATAAACAAAAGTTTCTCTATACTCATTCAGTTTACGACACATTTATATTTCAAATTCGTCGTATATTCAATTTAATATGTGTATTAGTATGTAAGTATCGGTAGGTTTTGTATATGTCAATGTTGTAATAAAAACTGGCGGTGGTAGCCGAATTCGTTAACTTCGTGAAGTCGTGATGGTTAAGCGCATTCGAGATATTATTCAGACCGAGGGTTCCTGGTTGGGTGGACGTTTAGGAACCCCGTGCTTTAAAGGCAACGAGGCCAATTGCCCTTTACGGGATACGTAATGGCTAAATACAAATACAAATGTTAGAATAAAACAATGATACGTATTATTTAAACCAGGAATAGAAATGCTTATTCTGTTTCTTGCCATTCTCTTATCGGCCTGCTATTGCGTTTCCGTTGTCAAATTCCTTCGTTTACTGAGACTGCGTGTGGGCATGTCCACGAAGCGGGCAAAATCGTTCCCACTCCGACTTCATAAAAATAAGTATGTGTTACTGACTTTGTCACTTGAACAAAAACTCCAGAAACATTATAGTATTTTATTATACAAGATGATAAATTAAATATTTATCCACTGGAATGGTTTATCCTGAGTTTTTATAAAAAACATCAAAAAAGTTTAAAAGCGACGTTTTGGAGAGCAATAATAGAAATCAATATAGAGGAGAAATTTAAAATATACTCGTAATAAAGAAGGAGAGTGGAAAGAGACCTGTGTAATGAAACACAGAAAAATAAAGTGTTTAATTATATTAGTGAACATAGTGAATAATTTGCGTGAATGACAATATAAATAATAAATAGAGAACGAAAGGCGGATGTTAAAGAATACACACTGCCATGTGAACAAGTAATATCCAATCAGGAAGATCACAGATTCTACACAATTGCAGAGCGATGCGCAGAACAAGCAAGAAGAAACCGATTTAGGTCGCTTTTGGGCATGATGCAAACAAGTGAAAAGTGACTTTATGACTTGAAGCACAGAATGAGCTGAGCCGTGATAGCAAACGGATGCAAGTTGACACAGCAGATAATTTTGCCGAGATCATTTTTAAGTTTGTAGTTTAAATTTCAAAGGGCACTTAGAAATGAAAAGCGAATTCCCGTTTCGTAGTAAATGAGTGACGGCTTTTTGAAGGGAAAGGAATTTGGAATTCACTTGGAATTCGGACATAAATGGAAGCCGAACGAGATCCAAAAGTAAAATGGCGGGGAGCAACGAACGGTAGGAAACGAGTATCACATGTCGTCGGACTAGCTAGCTGAGGAAACCCCCTCAGGGAAGTGACTGTTAAGATTTTTTATATAGAAAGATCAAGTTATGTTTTGTTTTTAGATTGAAGAAGATCTGGTAAGAAATAATCAAAAAGGGAACATTACTATGAATACGATAATGAAATAATGCATGTGTCTGTAAATATAGTATGAATGTGATGAGTTCGATTGCATAATATTTAATTTTTTTACTACAGCGAGCTGCGGAAATCGTAAGGGAAATTGTAAGGGAGGAAATTGAAATTATAATATTTTAGGAAAGATCAACATTTTTTTTCTTCATTTCAATAGTTAAATTCAATGAGTAAAATTTCCCACGTAAATCTTTCGTGCTTGCAATCCCGTATTGTACCCCTTCTATTGTACATGGGTGTATTGTGTGATTATCCAGTACAAAGAGAGATACAGAACAAGTTACGGAGGGTAAGAAGGTCTTGAAGAAAAATATATATTACAGGATTATATGGAAATGGAAAAATAGGGAAGAGGGCGGAGTTTAATATGCAAGAGTTCTCGCACGGGTAGGCTATTACCACTTATTTTGAGATTCTTTAACTCCTCTCTTCAGCAAGCGCCAAAATGCGAATTATTAAGATCACCTTCACCATCATATAATTCTCATCGTCTGTTTCCATTAAAAATGTATGTATGTCCTCTTTTGAACATATTTTGAACTCCTTTGTCTCGTGTCTTTCACTTTTACTCATTAAAAACGCTAACAACTGATTAAACATACTGATATCGATGTTAGCTACAAGTGATATAGTACTCTTCAACAGCGAATAGTGTGCCCCAAAATTATTTGGTTTCTCCTTCTCTGACTTGCCAGAAAAGTAAGCAATCAAAACGTTTTCCAATATGGAATGAACTTTTTTCCACACTAATATTTAAAAATTAAATATTCACTCTCATATTTCTTCCTTGCTTTATAAGGATAACAATGTTTCCATAGCAGCATTTGCTGCTATGTAAATAAATAAATACGTTAAATAAATAAATAAGTTAAATAAATAAATAAGTTAAATAAATAAATAAGTTAAATAAATAAATAAATAAATAAATGAATAAAATAAATAAATTTACCCATGTTGAAAAGTATACACCAAATGTGTTTCAATTGTTCTCCTTGTGTCGAACAGTGTCCTCACTTACAGGAGAAGAAAATCCTAAATGAAGGTGTAGGACGAAAGTTCACATTAAATCTAACAATTTTTTTCGAAGGGGATAAAACATTGAATGTTACTCGTGTTGTAACATCCTATTACAATAATCGATTGGTTACCAAACTCAATCTAATGGCCTCGTTTTGCAATTTTCTAATCTCGTAGTGTAATCAGATATTTTACGACACTTATATCGCAAAACAATTATCGTCGTGTGTAATGTTTGATAAAATTGTATTACTTTTTTAGTAAAGTATTACGATGATCTTCTGGAAATTATTTCTAGAATGTGGAATGATACAAATTAGTCCGTAGTAGTATTACGGAGGAAAATATTTACATACAATTTAGAAAAAAATTGATTAAAAATGACAAACGATTTTAAAAAAATTCTGGAAATGAAATTTTTGAGCCCTAGGAGCGTGAGAAGTCGAAAGGAGGAAAAGAGGGTATCGTGAGACAAAAACTCAGTGGAAATGATAATCAGCACATGATGCCAATGCATTGACGTCTTATGGTAATATTTTCCTCATATTTTCATTACGTATACCGAAGGAAATCAAACGATTCGTTTTGCATATTTCTTTATTGATTACTGCGATATTGACGTAAACAAAACCGTTCAATAAAGACATAAATAAGCAGTATCATGATTGACGAATAATTTCTTGGTCAAATAACATCCGAGTCATTCCATTGCAGAGGTCTAAAAAAGCCAGCCTATCTCACGTTTTGATGCACTTTTATACTCCGAGCTCCACATGTGTCAAAGAAACTTTTGTAAAGTGTCTTTTACAGTTTGTTGTATAAATAGCAGGTTACATCCTCCATATAGTATCGTTGAAAAGCAAGAATAAAAGATTTTCACAACTTTAGAATAGAATATGTCCTCCTTTATCTCTAAACAAATGGAAGTGAGCTTACTTGTACAACGTTTTCCGATCTCTTCAAATAAACTAATATAAATTTTCTATTAATTAGTACACAGTAACTAAACTGAAATAAATCTGCCAAAAATAGTGCTAAAACTTTAATTTAACATTAAATATCTTCCTTAATATTGGAGTAAGAATGGTGAAACCTGACTAATAATGTATAAACATACCATTGTTTCTCAATATCTAATTTCAACGTCATATCTCTTATAGTTACTCCATAAATTAATTTTAAAATTCATGATTTGCAGAAAAGCTCTAAAGTAGGGTGCTTTTAACTCACTTTTATAGTAAAACTAACCTTATAGAAATGCGTTAAAACGGTTTGATTAGAAAGAGTATGTTAAGTGATTTACAAAAAAGTTAATTTTAATATCCATCAGTAGCATAAAATGTGTTGAAAATTTATCGATGTAGAGGAAATGAGTGCTTAATAAAAATGTTATGGCTTCCTCAAGTAAAACAATTCAAACGTAGTACAAAATATCACAATATTGTTTTGACTGGGAAAATAATATTGTTTTTGACTGGATAAATTCATCATTCTAGCTCTTATCATTACTGTAACTAGTGGTCCTAAAACAACACGCACTTTCTCACTCGCACGCAATATTGCGCGAAAAGCACTCAAATTTTCGAAAAATTCTTAATGACAAAATCTTCTTTAAAAAATCCATCTTTAAGACACAGATTTCATGAAGGGAAAAAATCTATCTTTAATATTTTGATTGTAGCAAGACTCCGAAAAAAATTTGGCCTTTTTGCAATCTTCGAAAAATCAGATTTTTTAAGGAATATGAGACCTGCACCATTCTCTTCAAACTCCTACACACTATCCAAAAATAAAATTTAATCAAAAACAATGGATCTAATTTTTTTTAAATTTAGAAAATAACGACGGTATTCATGTAAAGTATACCCCAAAATTAAAATATAGGTTTTAAATTCATGGGGCCGCGGCAGCCAGATCGAGTGGGTAATATCAATTTTGGAGAAAATCGGCAAAACTTTGTAGCTGCTAGCGCGGTTCACTGATGGACGGACAGACGTTTTGTCGTCATTCGATTTTTCGGAATTAAGTGTCCACAAGCCATAGATTCTGGCTACACCACTGTTTTTTCCCCCAAATTTAGCAACTGGATTTATCCACGACGTTTTGGTTACCAGGGGCCTGTAATACAAGTTTTTCGGCCTCAAACTATTTCTCTCTACTCTGTAGCAAGAAAGTAAAAATTGAGCGTGAAGTGGGATATTTTGCAAAAAGCCCAAAAATATGGTACCCAAAGATATTCATTCGTTTTACAGATATCCATGCATTAAAAACATGAAGGGCGTCGTTTAGAAAGAAAGTTCAGTTTTTTATTCAGGTAAATTTCTATATTTTTTTCTCTTGAAATGAAAGGCAATGAGCCTCAGAGATGTTATCACTTGCTATTATTAAGCGGTTTTGCGTTATAAACAATAAATTTGAATAATATAGTAAATCAGTCATTTCAAATGGCACCCTCACGAGCATCTTGCGCATCTGAGAAGCCCAGTGCTGCTGCAAACACGGGAAACCCCTGACTCCGTGCTCTATTCCCCTCCACATCTATAGAGCGATTTTTATAAGAATGGGACGTTTTGACAGCTAGTGTTGGCGACACAAATGAAGGTTCTGCGATCGTTGTGTCCTTGAGCCTATTAGACTCTAATCCCTCAATTCGTTTGTTGGCAGTTGGTTAACTTGTAAATGGCTTCGACGCTCCTTTTTGTGATGTCCTCTTCCGACGAAAATATAGTGCGCCACGAGAAATAATTGAAATTAGGAATTGAAGTGCTATGTGCTCTTCTGTAAAAATTATTTTATTTTATTAACATTACACTGAGTTTAGTTTTTGTGTGATAAGTATTATTTTTATTTTAAAACCTAGTCTTGAATGTGAAATGCGTACGGTTGGCGGTTCACGTGTTTCCAGCTCCTGTGTTGTAAGGTGGAGTGCTGTGTTCGAGAGCGTTTCGTGGTTCTGTGCTTTTCTTTATATATATATATATATATATATATATATATATATATATATATATATATATATATATATATGTGTGTGTGTGTGTGTGTGTGTGTGTGTGTGTGTGTGACACGGTTGTGAAACATGCAAATTCAGAGTGGGCGCAAAGGGCGCAATTATAATTAAATAAACTATCGTCTTCATTAATGCATGAGCCATTCGCTATGAAACGACCAATAAATGTATTTGAACGTACCCTGAAAAATCATTTTTCTTTCCATTTCCATTCGTTGTAGTTTTCTTTTACTAAATATGAGAGCATGTTCAAACAGTTTTCCACATACGTAATTAAATTTCAATATTTCCCGGACTCACGTAAGTGCATATACCTCAGCGAAACTCTTAGACTTCTGTATTGTGATGTGTTCAGGGGAGCCGTAAACACTACGAAGGGGCGGGTCTGAACAGCTGCCGCGGCGGAGGGATACCTTTCTGCATTACACGTGATATTCACTTGTTTAGCGAACTGTCACTTTGGCTCATTCTTATAAAAATCGCTCTATAGAAAGAGGTGTTCACGCGCAAGCTGTAGCATGGAACCTAAGTACAATTGCGCTTAAAATATCCCGACGGAGGGTTGCTTAATGAGAAAGTATGTTGGCATGATATTTTCTACCAAACAGCTGAGATTTGAATTATTTTTATGTACTTCACTATACTTATTCCTTATCTTTGTACGTAGTATGTGCAACAGTATACGTAACACTACATATTCTATCTTGCCTTTCATTTTACTAATAGATTTTCCTCCGTCGCACTTTCAGGAAGGGTGTCGTGAACAGCTCTAGTTCAAGTCTTTCCAGTTTCTAATGGTTCGATTTACAAAATAATATTTCTTCCATTAGGGTTCACTATATTCACCAACGGCTTTTACTTTGTATTTACGGTCATTTCTTTCTATTCGCGTAGGGATACCTGACCTTTTCTTTAGCCTTACCCTCATCGGTTCTCCTCGATACTCTTTAAAGAAGCAACATCGTTTAACCTTTCTACGAATGCTCGGTTGTTCTAACGTTTCACTTGCTTTAGAAGATTTCGTTATATATTTTAAACGCCCGTTTTTTCGTTTAATGTATTTCTTGTGTCGGGCATAATTTATAAAGAACCCAATGAGCCGAAGCATATTCCAAAATTGTTCTGGCCAGGGAAGTGAACGCATTTAATTAAGAAGTGAAAATATATCAACGGCTTACGCGATATATCCTTTTTTGTAACCCATAACTCTTCGTCAAAATACCTGAATATTTGCAACTAGGTACTCCGAGAATGATTATGTTGTTCGTCTAAGATGGTTCTTATTCATATTCCTCAAAACAAATGCTTTTATGTTTTTCTATATTTTTTTTTTCATTTCACGTAAATATGATGATCATCTTGTGAGGTCATTTCTTTAGGCTATTTTATTTGTCAATAAATTATTCAGTCGTTGGACTATAGGCTCATTAGAAATGGTTTTTTATTGAATAGTAATAATAATAATAATATAAATTAATTGTCAATGGCAATATTTTCGGTCTCATTTTCAGCTACTTTACGCATTCCCCGCTAGAGTTCCATTAGCCCGTGAAACACCTCTCGTTACAACCACTTTCTCAACCGACGACGCTGATAAATCCGACCACACACACCCCCCTCCAAGGCGTGCGCGCGTCCGCCGAACTGAAAGAGGTGGCTCAGGGCATCGCCTGATGTCACTGCAGTAAGTGTGACCGGGAGGTCCTAGGCTCGAGTCACGGCGGTGGTAGAATTTTCGACTCTACCTTGTCAGCTAGGTCGAATCCGGTCGCTGTCTGGAAAATAATTATAGCGGCTGGCTGCTCTGATCGGTAGTTTTCTGTGGTTTCTCCGATCAATAAGAGACGAATAACGGAGTAGTACCCTAACAAACGAGCCACGGACCGCGCACAATCTATTCTTCCTCTTCCTCGGCCTATCCTCCTCACACCTTCCACTTACATGCCCTACACTACCAGATATTCCAGGAGACCGGTCGGGAGCTTAGAGCTCGCCACGGCTGGGGTGGTGCTCCAGTGGTGGGGGATGCATGGTTGGGGAATCCGCAACAGAAGGTAGGTCCAAGGTGGTCGACGGAAAAACCACGCGGATGGTAGGTCGGTGCCGGGTCTCACTCCCAGCGGAGGAATAAAAAAGCCTGCACTACACTAACGGGAATAACGACCATAGCGGTTGACGCGCCCGGAATCACTAAGCAATCAACCAATCCATATTGGGGAATTCGCAACAGAAGGTAGTTCCAAGGTGGTCGATGGAAAAACCAAGCGGATGGTAGGTCGGTCTCACCGCCACCTCTCTCTCTCTCTCTCTCTCTCTCTCTATATATATATATATATATATATATATATATATAGAGAGAGAGAGAGAGAGAGAGACATGCACTACACTAACGGGAATAATGACCACAGCATCTGGCACGCCCGAAGTCTCTAATCAATGAACAAATGCAAAAGCGCCCGCCGGAGCATGCCGTACCTTGACGCCGTTGGCGTGGGCCTCGACGTAGGCGACGTCCCGCGGGTCGACGCGCGCCGCGCGGTAGGTGTCGCGCAGGAAGGCCACCTGGTCGCGGCGCGCCACCCAGGGCGCGCGGTGCACGCGCTGGCCAGCGAAGCTCGTCGCCGCGTGCGCTATGGACGCGTAGGCGCGCTTGGCGTCGCGCGCGCGCTGCAGGAACAGCGCCCCCACGGCGTCCGACCGGATGCTCCCGTCCGCTGCGCACCAGAGAGCGCCGCTCTGCCAACCGGTCGCTCGACGTGGTCGTACGTTAGGGGAAGTGTTAGCACCACGCGTAAGGTAGCGGCGATATGGGCTAACTGTCACGTGACGGACCTTAACGTCTTACGTCTGTCAGGTAAGACGTTACTGTCCATAACGTCTTATACGACCTTATACCTTCATAAATAGTGCACGCATGTGGGACTTTGTACGCTCACCTTACAAGCAAGAAAATGGCCGCCTAAAAACAGGAAAAGTTGCATTTTTCCAACTCTGGTAAATCGATTCTCGTATGTGAGGGAGTTACAATTATTCCTTAACTCCACAACGCTGGCAAGAATTAACGGGATATGTTGGAGAGGTGACAGGAAAGAAATTCGCGAAAAAGGCGTTCAAATCATATCTTCGGGATAGGTTATGTCTTATGCTCATAACGAAAGCTGTTTTAAGGTAATTCCTATTATTTCAAGAAAATCAGATTCAAACTTCTAGACTGCATACTCATCACGGAGGGACACAAAATATAAAACTACATGCACAATGTGTTTTAGTTCTTGTTCTGTTGACTCGTACCGTGTTTTAAATGTCTCACCGCTAGCCTACACTCTTTGATATATTATGCGCTTTATATTCAGCGCTTGAAATGCTTCCTTTGTTATAATGCATAACACAATGTTGCCATTGCTAAAACTCTTCTGAACGTTTTCTATTACGTCGGTATAAAGGTGTTAGTCAAGTGATCAATAGAGTTTAAGGATATCTCCTTACGCCTGGCGCTAAAACTCCCTATTACCAGGGCCCACCGCCCTTAGGGCGCATTCCCACGTCGCGACCGCGGCGCGCTTCCTTCAAGCAGCAGGGCCCTTCCGACGCAGCCACCGCTGCTGCCATGGCCGCACCGCCGCCCGCCGTGGAAGGGGTTGGGTTCTGCAGGGGTAGGTTTCGCCGACCCTTCGGCGACGACGAACAAAGGGACCGCAGCAGGGAAAACGCAGCGACCGGCAGCACAGTCGGAAGGCTTCCTTTTTAAGCTGTGTTCTGCTAGCGGTGGCGCGTACGCTCTCCTCCGCTTAGGGCCCCTTCCCACGTCGCAATGGCGGTGCGCTTCCGAGCAGCGCGGCTCGTAGCAGAGCATTGGTTTGAATGGAGACCTTCCCACGTGCAGCGGGCGGGCGCTGCTGCGCCAAGCGTCGCCGGACTCCCGCCACGCGAGGCATAATACAGCTTTAAATGGTATCCTTCCCACTGTGCCGCCGGTCGCTGCGTTTTAGGGCCCCTTCCCACGGCGCGGCCGCAGCGCGCTTCGCAGCAGCGCGGCGCGTAGCAGAGCATTGGTTTGAATGGAGGCCTTCCCACGTTCAGCGGGCGGGCGCTGCTGCGCCACGCGTCCCCGGACTCCCGCCACGCGAAGCGGAGGAGGGCGTACGCGCCACCGCTAGCAAAACACAGCTTTAAATGGTAGCCTTAAGGGCGCCTTCCCACGTCGCCACGGCGCCGCGCTTCCTTCAAGCAGCAAAGCCCTTCCGACGCCGCTACCGCTGCAGCCACGGCCACACCGCCGCCCGCCGTGGAGGGGGGAGGGGTTCTGCAGGGATAGGTTTCGCCGACCCTCCGGGGACGTCGAGCAAAGGGCAGCAGGTAAAACGTAGCGACCGGCGGCATAGTGGGAAGGCTACCATTTAGGGCCCCTTCACACGTGCAGCGAGCTTGCGCTGTTGCGGTAACCGACGCTGGTCTGTTGCGAAGCGGAGGAGGGCGTACGCGCCACCGCTAACAGAATACAGCTTTCAATGGTAGCCTTCCCACTGCACGACGGCCGCAGCGCAAAGCTGCTGTTTATATCTGCGGCGGTCCCTTTGTCCATCGTCGCCGGAGGGTCGGCGAAGGGTTCTGCCGCTTGACGGACGCGAGCTGTGTTCTGCTAGCGGTGGCGCGTACGTCCTCCTCCGCTTCCCGTAGCGAGAGTTCTCCGCTGCTTGCCCCAGCAGTGCACGCCCGCAGCACGTGGGAAGGTCTCCATTCAAACCAATGCTCTGCTACGAGCCACGGCGCTTGGAAGCGCGCAGCCGTCGCGTTTATTTGAAAACATATACACAAATCAGTTGTATATATTATTTACAATTAATGCATGCAGGATGTACACTGTTTCATTTGTTCAGAGTTTAAACTGTTCAGAGTTTAATTTGCCTCTTGTTTAATTTCAAATTGCATGAATGCATAACTCATGTCTTGCCTTAATGCAGTGTCAGTACATGACAAAGTTTTAGTGATGTTTTCAATGTTTTCTTGCAATGTGTTCGGTGTATTAAATATTTATTCAATATTTTAGGTTTTATGATCTCAATGTTATGTACAGTGTTTATTACAGGTAGTCCATATGTATGTACAAATTTCAGCTTAATGCACAGTGCTTAGTAGCATTAATTAAGTTTACAAGTGACATGTCTGAGTGTTTATAGGTAATTCATGCATATACAGTTTTCAAGTCAGTAGTAGAGTGTTCATTAGCTATCAACAATGTGGCAGGCTACAGATCAACGTGTGAAGGCAATTTATGTACAGTACCACAGTAGATGAGTGAGGTAGCATGTAAGTTATTGAAAGTTATTTGAATTAGTGTTATCAAACGTATGTAAAGTGTCGATTAGCTTTCCTCTGATAGGCAGGAAACAAGTCAGTGTTTTTCACAAGCAGATTAGGCAGTATTTACATACAGTGTACCTCATCGGGGGCAGCACAGAAAGTGTTAACACAGAAATACTAACAAAACATTGTATTCAAAATGTCAAAAGCAGAATGATCATGTAGAAGAAATCTCGTTGATAGGACAAACGTAGCATTTCAGATGTTTAAGTGTAAATGTTCGTGGGTGCAAAACTTCGCTATCACAGATGAAAACTCTCATTACAAGTTAATTTATTAACCAACCTTAAGGAATACCTTAACCAACCTTTGGAACAAACTCAAAGGGGCTCAAGAATTTCTTGTTAGTGACGTTTAACTTGCCATAGAACAGTTCCTACAGCTAGAAATGAACATATTGATATTGTAACAGGAGTTACACAAGGACGCATACAAAACTCGCCATTTGATAGGCAGGCATCAAACGCACCATCCCCAACTGTGCCAACGACTTCAAACTTATTTCCAGTCAATGAAGTTCATTTAGGATTACGACTTCCAACATTGCAAGCACCATCGTTCAACGGTGAATTTTCGCAGTGGACAAAATTTAGAGATGTATTCAATAAACTAATACATGAAAATGTTCATCTGACTAATGTAGAAAATTTTCATTACTTAGAAAATGCCCTCGAAGGCGAAGCTCAATCAATCATTACCAATTTAAGTAACACTTCAGAAAAGTACCAAGTAGCATAGCAATTAGTGAACGAAAGATACAACAATCCTCGTCGATTAGCCTCTTCATACATAGCTAATTTTGAATGTCCGCCAAAAATCAACTTAAAGGAACCCCATTCAATTCAGATTCTCAGATCGTTATATGGCTAATTATAAGGCATTGCAAGCATGAACGTTACAAGTAACGGCAATTAAACTTATAGTTATCCACCGTATGTTAGCTCACTGGCCACCAGAAATTGCTAGAGAATGGGAGAAACAGGTAGCAACTACCGCCAATCCAACAATTCAGGACATGTATAACTTTCTTGAAAAATTGTTTCAAATCGAAGAAAATTCCCTATCAAACTGAGGAATCAACAAACATCAAAGCAGTGGGTCAGGAACCACATTTTCCAGCAAACTTTCAAACTGCGCAAAGAGTCCATTCTGCAAGGAATAGCATTTCATATTTCAGTGTTAATAATTTTTATTATTAAATCCAGTGGACAGGCTAGCGCATATGAAAAAGAATAGACTTTGCTACAATTGCTTAAGAGCTAATATTGTATATTGTATACGTGCACCAAAACAAAATGCAAAACGTGTAACAAAAATCATCACACTTTGTTGCATGACTCATTCACAAAGAATTCAACCTTTTTTACCGTAGCAAAAACGTGTTATTGTGAATCTGTAATCAAGAATCTGTAATCAAGCTTCGGAAATATCACCAGTCTCTCCTTCAAATAGCACAATGTCACCAGGAAAAACAATGCTTCAAAATCATCAACAACCCCAACAACTTATGGCATGTCAAGCAAGGTCATCAATTAAACCAACAATGTTACCAACTGTTAAGTTAATTGTTTTGGACCAAAATAATGAGGCTCACGAGGTGTACGCATCATTGTTAGACAGTGGAAGTAATTGTAACTTGATGACGCAACAATTAGCTAACCAGCTCAAGCTAGCAATAAAGCCAACTGTTTACGCACGCACGTGGTTTGCAACCTGCGCTGCCCCCTCCCCTCTCCGCTTGGCCGCCGGGACAGCGAAGGCGCAAATCCGTCTCTTTGACACCGCACCGCCGGCTTTGCTACCCTCTTAGGCACGACGCCGCGTCCTTGTCGGCATGTGCGGTTTATGACACCCATTTGAGCCTTTATAGAGAATTGCGACACCCCCAGCCAGCGGCTCGGCCTAACGATGAACCGCGCGGGCCGCTGGTGGTCTTGAGGTTTCGGCAGCCTTTTTCCACGGCGGCCGCAGAGCCCGTCGCCTCCCCGCCAAGCTCGTGGTAGCCACCGCTCCAGGGAGGGGAGGGTTTCTATATATTCGGTCGCGCAAACCGCGCCCGCGCAGAGACACACAGAGAATTCAATTGAGAGATAGTTAAACGATGTGAAGGCGAGGCACGTGAGCACGCGTCTTGTCACGTCTGCTCCGGCTCTGAACATGTCCATATTCAGGGCCTCGACTGCCGCATAGCCGATGGTCCGACACCAGGGCGCCAATTCGCATTCACTCAGGGGTTTGACGGCTGTCCACTCACTAAACTGGACACGACAGCGCGCATTGGCCTGGTCATCGCGTCCGGGGCTTGCAGCATTCGCTCAGAGGCGCTAACTGTCCGTGTCAGCGACGCTTCCGCGCAGCGAGAAAAATGGACGAGCTAGCGCCTTCAAATAGCAGGTCTGTTTTTGCCTCTAGGTACCGAGCAAGCTTTCGGTTCCTTTTACCAATGCAATGGAACATTAATGGAATTAATCAAAACATTAATTGGATTGAAATGTTTCTCATCATCATCAAGGATAGTTATTGGGTATTAAGTCACTTTGTTCAATTATATAATTTGTCATTGTAAATTACTTTTAAGTTTTAGTATTTAGTTTTCTGCAATACTTTTTGTACTAATTTCCACGCGCTCGGGCCGGCACGCGAATTTTGTATATAGTAGTTTTATCAATTGTTTTGTTTTTCATGTCTCTCTTACGATTGTAAGTTTACATTTTATTAACCAAGGAGGCATATATAATTAAATTAACATTTAAGCTATTTCCGTTTTGCTATTATTTCGCGTCCGAATCCTCATTTTCCTGTACGAGGTGGTCCTCGTCCAGCCCTTTTATTTAGTAGCCCTCTGGCTACATCGCGTGAGCTACCGGAGGCGATATGTGTGTTGGTGCTGTGCCCGTCCTAGTAGCACGTACGGTCACGCTGGTCGGCTCACATCGTGCGTGGGCGCGTGTGAGAGGTGGGTACCAGGTGAGTACCGCGTCTGCACGCGCTCGCACGACACGGACGCGCGGTGCGCATATACCAACAAAGCTCACTATCCAAACAGTTACAGACAATGAAACGGAAGCATCATCGACAGCCAACGCAAGAATCAAATCAAAGTTTTCATCATGGTCCTCTGAAAATACATATGTTGTAGTCAACATAATTGCGAATCAGCTACCTTCTACAAACATCAACATTTCAAGATGGTTCGTACCAGAAAACATACTGATTGCAAATCAACCAAATTAGGTGTATCTGAATTGCATAAATAATTTAAAGGGTTACCAGAGTATCGATACCATCGGGCTTCAGATTCATATAATAATAATAATAATAATTATTATTATTATTATTATTATTATTATTATTATTATTATTATTATTAAGTAATTTTAAAACCTAGATAGTTTTCCATTTTTTGGTGCCAAGTTGAATACCTCTACCATATGTGATCTCCCCTTGTCGAAATAGAGACTAACCGCATTGCTGTCCTATCTGTTTACATTTATTCATCTTTCTTCACGCCTTTTGTACCCCATCAATTGTTTCTTCAGCTCCCTTTTCTGCCCCAGGTGAAATCTGAAATCCCCAAGACATTCTAATCTCCCTTCTCTTATTGTGTGAGACGTACCCGACTCGTCGAAGGGCCGGCACGTGTCCTGCTGGGTGAGCTGGCCCAGCTTGGCCAACTGGAGGAAAGGGCCCGAGTGGAGCGTCATGTTGCCGGCGCCCACCACGGCGCTGTCGCAAAGCCCGGCCCGCAGCGCCTTGGCCGCCTGCTCCAGCGCGTACAGGGTGCTCGCGAAGCCTGCGTCAACCGAGTAGCTCGGCCCTGTGCACACGAGGTCATTCGCCTTGGTACGGGTCGTTAGCAAGGCGCTCCGCGGGTGTTGGAACCTCCACCTCACACGCAGAAGAGCTGGCGGGGGATTGGAAACGCCTGTTCGGACGATCAGTCTAGGCGATGCACGCGTTGTACTGACAATGAACTGCCAATCTTCCATTCTCTAAGTATCTGGGGCCTGCGCTCAAGGAGTTGACATGCGTAGGCCAGAGGGGTGAGACCTCTCTCACACTTGCAATATACCTAGCGTAGGATTAAAACGCGCACACAAATGTAAAAAAAAACTTGCTTAAAAAAACAAAAGCTGATTGATACTGTTCGTAAAAGCACAAAAATATTTCCATATTGTTTATAGTGTTGCGCTTTTTCTACGAGTGTAAACTAATCAATAAGTGATATGAAATCGATTTCGCCAATTTTGGGGAAGCGACTTGCGCTGAATATTATTCGAAGATTATTCTTTGTTGACATTGCTCTCCATCATTAGGAGCAGCCGTGAGGCTTTCACTAACAATAGAAAGTTAAAATTCTAATCAACAGCACTATTTTAAAGGTAAATAGAAAAAAGTGTTTGCCGATGGCTAGTTCCTCAATGAGAGAGGTCAATAATTTGCAGTGCCCTTTCTGCCGGTTGTGGAAAATATCCCGAAATGAACGTTACACCTGTGACACCGAGCCAAATAAATATTTTTGCACGAAAGAGATGAATAAGGGAGTTTTCTTTCAATCTAATTTATAAAAGACCATGTTTGTTTGTTGGTTGGTTGGTTCATACTTAATGCGCTGCCTTACCGTTCATCCATAAAATTTGTCAACTTATTACTTGCACTTCCAAGAATAATATAGGCATAGTAATCTTCGAATATCTGCTCTCATAGATGCGCGTTGATGATGAATTTATGCTGACTCATGAGCCCTGAATAGGATGCTCTACGTAACGGCGCATGACGCAACCCGTTGCACAATAAAGTACGATTATTAAGGCATCCTCTTTGCGTATTCTGCCCCTGAGATTGAACAATTTCTCCCGAGAGAGACACATACAGGGAGAGACATCGGAAGACAGAGAAACAGAGAGAGAAACAAAACGAAACAGAGTCAGAGAAAGAAAGACAAAGTGGGGCACAGAGACAGAGTGGAAGAGAGACGGAGAGAGAGAAATGGAAAGACACCGAGAGAAAGACGGAACCACACTCGCGAGAAAGTCTTTCGTCTATTGATTTTTTTGCAGAGCGCTGCATTAAACGTGATTAACAATCACGTGACTAGTAGCATGTAATGTGTAATACATTGCAATAGCGAAGCATTGCCGGGTCTACTAGTAACTTGTAATAATATTTTTTACGAACGTCTTTCAAACAAAAATGCTTCTTTTAGAATCATTATTTGCTTGATCTGTACCCTAATAAGCTAATGAAACATTTGTATATGTTCGTAGAAACAAATATTTCTTTCACGATCTCGATTGTTTGTTATTTCTTGCCCCAAGCAATGATTTTCGGCAAAATACCTTCAATCTCAATTAGGAAAAAGCATTCCACACACTTAATATAAAAATAACTATTTTAAACGGTCACTAGTAAATTAAAAGTGATTTTATTTTGCTTGTAGGATACAGCCTATCGGCCTCGTGGTACAACATTTCCTATTCGCGTAATAAAATGTCACTTTTCAACTTGTATCATGAATAACTATTCTTGATCGGAGTGGTGTCGTGGGGCAACGATCTTCAGTTATCTTATGCCTGCCGTTTCGTGAATGTGTTTCACCTGTGACGCCGAGGCAAAACGAGATGCGGTTGGCCAAGAAGGCACGGCTGCAGCCCAGCAAGGGAAGGCCTCCGCTCTTCGTGTTGTTAAACACCAACAGGGACTCGGAGTCGTTGAAGCAGGTCGCAACCAACACAGCTGTGTTCTTCCCGTGCAGAGTGGATGGGTTGACACCTGCAAACAGACATTGAGTTCTTGTGTGAACGAGTAAGCTATTTCTTTTGTACTAGTATTTGGTTTTGTGATGTACATGCGAGTGCTTAGCAAAACATCAGCTTTTTGGTTGAAAATACATCAATATAACTAGTTGAATAATGAGTGGTATTCATGTCTTAACCAACCTTTTGGTTATTTATTAATGTCCAGTTTTGTGTGGCTTATCACATTTGTATTTGTATTCATCCCACCGTAACAGGGTAAGTTATTATTAGGAAACAGAATTAATTGTAATAAAAAGCAAAATATGTACGTATGTATATTTATTTTATGGAAAATATGTAAAAATAAAAATGTATTATACTCTATAAAATGTTTCCACTAAAGTATTTTCAATTTTTGAAGCTAATACTTCATCTCCTATCAGGGTTTACAATGTATTCGCAGCGACTTCTCGGACGTTCTACTCTACAGAAGTTATTAGACAGTTCGCCCCACAATTCGACTTTTTCTACGAATATAAAATACGTACGAAGAATATACAGTATTTACGAAAATCCAGGAACAAACATTTGTGAAGTTATATTTGAGATGTTCCCTTTCTGCATGTGAATGTAAAACGAAACGAAATCTTTAATAATAGGTAAAATATGTAAAATTATTAAATTATACCAAAAGTGAAAAAAATTTGTAAAATAAAAATGGCTAAAATTTATCCAGAATGTATTCAAAACGATTTAATGATTATCTTTTATCTTGTATATGTAAAAATGCGTGTTTTCGGGAAAATTCGATCTTCAGTTATTATTATTATCATTTACTTTTGTCTTCCATAGGCCAGATCTGATTATCATTCATCGAAACTTGCTAATCTGTTGGATAATTAATACGGAAGTTAAGGCATGAAACTTGAATATTTATACAATATCAATAACGCTGCTCCACACTGAAAAAAATCATTTCTCTCAACCATAAACCTATGGTTACTGCCTTCCAGTTGTGACGATCGATTTATATAGTGACAATAATCATCATATGTGACATACCGGTGGTTGATTATGAATACTTACCAACACATTGAGGTTGAGGCGTACGTGGGGCCCTATTTATATACCCGCCCTATTAAGTCACCTTACTTTCAAAGTGGTTCCCGCTAGAACGCATTTGTGAACGGTGGCGGCATGGTATTTGAGACTTTTAGTATGGTAAAGTTGCCCAACCTTTCGCGTGAACTGCCCTCATGTATAGTACCGTATAGTATTCGAGAGATTGCGGGACGCAGGCTCTGTATTACTCCCCGAGTATTAAATAATAGTTCTCTGTTGTTGTATCATCAATAGAAATTATGCCCATGGAGAGAATGTTCTCATATTTTAAGTTCACAAAGGACGTAATAATAATAATAATAATAATAATAATAATAATAATAATAATAATAATAATAATAATGAGTATCTGTTGCAAGCAGGATTTCTTCCCATGAGAATGTCCATTGACATTGAGAGGTAAGCGGTAGTATGTTATTGTGCTAAGGTTAATGTTCTTTAAACTCTTCTCAAATAAAATATCTAATTTTAACGTATACTTTATGATTCATTGCAGGTTTAGTATTTTGCTAAACACGAATGTGTGTATGTGTGAATCCATTGCCTAGTTTGGAAAAGCTGGGAGTAAATTTGCAGTTATGTACAGTAAATTTGTTTATACAAGTGTTGAAGGGTGTTTGTCAGAGAAGTTGCTGATTAATTCATTAAAAACAGAAAATATTACACTTGCAGAATGTTTATAAAAATGGAACTACAAGATGATGTGCAACTTGATGTTGGATGTGTGTTTAGTGTAAGATGTGTGTGTGTGTAGTCTATGTAACGTTTAATGATTATTTTTAGGTATATTAAATGAAGGCAGTTTTTAAATAATCTAGTGAAGTTGCGTGTGATTTTATTAGTACATCACAGATCTGGAAACCTCGGTAGGTCCTATTTGATGTCACCTTTGGTGTTGTGCTTGTGAATTTAAGAAATTCTGTCAATGTTATTTTTTTCGTAATGTGTTACACACCAATATTCACATTAAAATGTTGCGTGTATAAGTGAATAAAGTGGACGACTGTGATTTATTTGCACTATCATGCATTGCAATGTTTTCATGCATTAGTAGTTAAAAAATTAATCTTTGGTATAGTTGAACACTTTTTTATGTAAAGAAATCACTCACATTTTATTTTATAATTGAAGAGAATTGAGTAACTTCTAGAAATCTTATGTTCTTTCTGGGATATTACATTCCATTGTCCCTTTTATGATTCCTTTAGTAAATGAATGAGGTGTTTTGAGTATTTAGAATGGTTCCTTATTATTTTAGTGCATACATTTATATTTGTCGAATGAGTGATTGATTTTTTCCAGAATTCAATTACTTGTAAGTAAAATCTAAACTAAGATCATGTCACATTTCCAAGCTTTTTTACTGTGGGTTACAAATAATATCTATGAATGGTCATGACTAGGCAAAATGAAGCATGACTAAAAAACTCGGTATATGATATTCATGCGCATGAGTGAACTGAATGAATTGTTTTAGAGTCTACCATTATTAGTGTCTATTCTTATAATTCTGAAAATTGCAAGCATTGTTGGTAATTGTGTCTCTTAAAAAAATTCATTAATTTATATCATCACATTGTACCAAATTTAATAAATTCATTTACTGATTTTGATTCTATTTATTTATTTTCATCTTTAAATTTAAAATAATAGTATCAATTACCAATCTAGGGAAGTCTCTTCAGTGTACAATATGTTAAGAGAATCAATAACTCAGGTTCTTGTTTATAGGAAAGTACTCAAAGTAACATGACTAGTTTATATTTTAGATGTATAATAAAAATTAACGAACTTTTTTGACACTTATATTTGATTATGTATAGCGGATTCTGCTTGTATGGAACTTGGATATAGTGAACCCTTGGTTATAGTAAACTTAAGTTACTGTCGCGTTTCACTAACATTACAGATAAGCATAAGAAGGTTCGGTTAGGTTGAACTTAAACGTCGGTTATAGTTAACGAGGGAAAGACAATGACCTGGAAAATAATTCATTCCTGGAAAGGGCTATATCGATGCAGTACCACAAATTCGAATACCAAGGAACTTGGAAAAAACATCGTTGGCCCAAGGTCACATCCGAAGTCTCTCCTGAGGTGAAGGTAGCAGACCTCGGACCTTACTGATGACCTTATCTCACTCAGTTTCACTTCGGGAACAAAGGCCGTGTCCTGAGTAGGCTACTTCTGGCAGCGGCATCACCCGATTACTTGCTTCAATTTCAAGCTTAGTGTTACTTGACTTCCGCAGGGAGCTCGTTGTGTTCTACGTAGGCGACAGAAAACACGCGACTGCCACAGCCCGGCGATATCCATCGTGCCGCGCGAAAAAGCAATCACTTTCATAGCCGCTTTCGCCACCCCCTACCGAAAGCTTCTCGTATGTTAATAGGCGAGTATAACACCCATCGGAGACTGGGACGGTGTTCCAACAATGTAAGGAGCACTGAAGGGTGTCGAAACAATATTATATACTTACAGATAATGGCCAATGCAGATTGAAGTATGGAGAGAGCACAAACTCTGGAGAAGGATGTAGAGAAATTACTAATGAAAAATATACGATGCAATCAATTGAAAATAATTATTTTTAAGGAAAAAATAAAGATATTGAAAGTTACAGTTCGTGCAAAATACTTATGTATTTTGTTGTACCTCAATATTAATAAAATCAGTAATTGTGGAGAAATTCAATTCAATTTTGACACCGTCGGATATAATGACTCAAAAATGATATGTTGACCCAAAAATGTTAGTCCGCTCAAGTTCACTGTAACCGAATATTTCATTATTTGTACTATTATTCGTACGTATTCATTCATTAGATATAACATACTTTTCACATTATGATAAAAATTACAATCCATGTCAACGAAGAAAGGAATTCGCTTGATGTTGGAAAAGTACAGCGACAAATGTCATGCTTCCATATCTTACGCGTTGGGAGAAAACCAAAGGAAATACTCTTGTATTTCTGCGTATGGTGTAAAATACCTGCGTCAGCAATAGCTTCGTGCGTCACGTGCAGTAGCAGCCTCGCTTGGGGATCCATAACCTCCGCCTGCTTAATATGCGTCTTGAAGAATTGTGCGTCGAAATCACCCAGTCCGCTTATTTTCCCGACGACCGAGGGCATCGCAGGATTGTCTGAAAACGTGATCATAATCTTTAGAGGTTTCGGAAAAACTTTCTATATCATTTTGAACTCCATGTAAAATGAAACGTAGAAAAAATATTTTTAGGTATCATAAATATTGTTACGAATATTGCATCACATGCCGGGATTCGCTGCGCGAGGATTGCGTCATCTGCCGGCGCCCCCCCCCCCCCGAACTAGAACGGTTCTGGACTATCCGCCGAGCGCGGAAACGCGAGAAACATGCCGCGAGTCAGTCAGTAGAAGACGTGAGTAGCAAGTCAGTGGGTAGTAAGACGTCAGTAAGTAGGCAGAGAGCAGTCAAGTCCGTCAAGTGTCCGCAGTGGAAGCATGTATCTGTGAAATGTGCATTGCGGTGAAGAGTGTGCAGTCGGTTAAAGCAGGCAGCAAGTCCTGAAGTCTGCAGTGGAAGCTGAGGCTGTGAAGGGTGCATCGCGGTAAGCAGTGGTGCAGTGGGGAAAACAGCATCAGCAGTTTGAAGCTGCAGTGGAAGCTGAGCTGATGAAGTGGGCATTGCGGTAAATCAGAAGTGCAGTGGACCCTGGTGTGGCGCAGTGAAGTGTTGTCTGCGCAAGGAATTGTGGTCTGCGCAGGGGATTGGGTCTGTGGCAGAGAATGGGTCAAGTGGCTAGTGGACCGTGGACATGCATCGGACTGGCTGATAACTGTAGAAGAAGAGACGGTATAAATTAAAATAGTGTGTAAGAAGTGAACTGTGTAAATAAGCCATAAAGAACGGAATCGTGTTTAAAGAAAATAATATAAGTGTATATATTTGGTAATAGACCAAGTTATTTAGTGTATGATTGTTCACGAATAAACCTTCTTTGTTAAATATTGTGTTGGTTTTAATTCACCACGAGGAACGTTACAATATATTTACGTGAGTTCTGACTAATAAGGAGATGTTACGAAGCAGAGAAAGGTGTTCCAGAAACAACGGGATCATTGAAAGGACTGAATAATTAAAAGTAGGATTCTCTACAACACTAAGTAACTAGAAGGTAAAAATAATTATTCCAAAGGAAATGTTTATTCTTCTAACTTTTTACTGCTTGCAGTGTTGCAAAATCACTCACCTGATTTACAGATATTTTTGAAGGGAGTAAAATTCTGCGTTCCATTAAACAAACTTTTTTCAAATTCATTCATGTTGGCACCTTGTGGAAACTTGGCGGATATGCCAGAGATAACGATGTCATCGGGATCCAATGATGAAATCATCGGATTTTCATTATGTGAGTCTTGCGATGCCTTCAAGAAGGAAAGAAAGAAAGAGATATTGTATTTTAAATAAAATGTTTTATTCTGAAATCCCTAAAGTATCATGGGCAAATTTAATAAAAAATATAATTAATAAAAATAGTGTTACTGGTCTGGTCGTCGGTCAGACCTCTTTCGAGCTACCAATTGATGCAAATGTGTCATTCGACGAATCTCAGTTTTCTGCTGGAGAACTGATATTGTTTTTATCGAATCCATTCAGAAGGTTCTTAGAAATGTCAGTGAAAATACCGTTTTTGTGTTTTTAAGCACCAATAACGCGTCTTGGATGATTTACGGCCCTGTAGAAGTAATATTTTTTTCATTTATTTATGTGTGTGTTGTGCTTTGGGAAGTAGTTAATTCGAAGTTTCATTTATGTCCAGAAGCAAAACATGGAGGCCATCTCATCATTTGCTCTTGGATGAGGGAAAGTGGGCGAAAACTTGATCGAGATGGGCGTCATTGACCCAGAAGATGAAGTACAATACTTGTTACAGGTTCTTTACAATTATACAATCCAAATGATATATAATACATTAAATGTCATTTTAAAAATTAATATTACTTTCTTTTTGGATGCTCAGTATAGTCTCTAATTGTATAGAAACAGTTGTGCAGCAGAAAAGATTTTACTTGGGACTTACATTTTTGTATCGAATTTAATTGTTTAATGCCATCTGGCAAGGTGTTGTAAAATAATGTACATGTTAATTTTTTGTAGTGAGATGTTGATACTGTTACCTGATGAATATGAAAACTACGTCGAGTGTTGTATTTATAGACATCAGTGTTTGTTGAAAATACATTCCCGCCCTTAAGTAAGAAATTTTTGACAAAAACCACTGATTCATATATCAAGAGATAAGGCATAGGTAAAATACCTATATTAATAAAGAAAGGCTTACAAGAATCATGTATGTATGATTTGCTCATTATTGTTACAAATCGTTTTGTAATCTAAAAGTCTGGGAGTTATAAGATGTATTTCCCCATAATATAATGCCATGTCTCAGGTGGGAATGTACATTCGCGAAATATACACAACGGGCAGTATGGAGGCTGACTGAGTTTGAAAGAATTCTGAAAGCGTATCATAAAGAACTTAATTTAGTGTTCAATTCATTTAAATTGACGCTCCATTTAAGGTTCGAATGAAGTAAAAGACCTAAAAAGTTTGTTACTTTAAAGTCAGTCAATGGCAAACTGTTTATTTTCAATGGAGTACAGAGCTGTTTATTTGAAATGTAAAACTGCATTTACCCCGTTTTCTTTTCATTTATTATTAATTTGTTATTACGTAACCAATTTGAAATAACTGATATTGTACTATTTACGGTTTCTTTATTGCAAAGAATATTCTATCATCCGCAAAGAGAACTGTTGTTCCGTTTCTAATCGTCGTTTACGTATAGTATGAAGAGAATAGGGCCTAAAATCGATCCTTGTGAGACTCCACATGCAATTGGCAAGATATTTCTACTCTCTGAGATCGTTGTTTAAAGTACGAACATAACCAATTTAGAGTTATACCACGAATTTTATACGAAGGTAATTTTGAAAGTAAAATGTTTTGATCAATGACGTCAAAAGCTTTTGAAATATCTAAAAATATTCCAATAGGTGCTTCGTCTTGATCGATGGATGTGGTGACATCTCTAAGAAAAGAAAGTAAGGCTGTTTCCGTAGATTTCGATTTTCGAAACCCATGTTGGCAATCTGAAAACGCGTCGTTTTTACTAAGAAATGTTTCCATTTGTACGTAAAAATGTCTCTTAAATATTTTTGAAAAAAAACGACAAAAGACAAATTGGCCGATAATTTTGATATTCATTTTTGTTACCTTTTATTAAAAGCGGCTTTATCTTAGCTGTTTTAAAAATATCTGGACATATTCCTGTGCATAAGGATACATTTAATATGTAAGATAACGTGTGTATAATGGCGGGCACACCAGTCTTCAACAAACAATCCGTAAATTCATCTAAACCGGCCGAATATTTATTTTTTAGTCTACCGGTTATTTTGAGAATTTCATTCGAAAAAGTTTCAGAAACGAACATCGTGCCTAAAATTTTTGGGGATACATTTGATGTTGAATTTCTTTCATCCTTTGTGGCTGAAGATCCTCGGTGAGATCGGAAGCAATTCTCGAACAGTATTGGTTAAAGAGACTAGCAACTGTTGCCGGATCGTTCACATTTCTATCCTTATCTTTTAAAACAACATTATGTACAAGATTTTTAGTTAATTTGATCGATTTTTTGCTATATTCCACATTGCTTTTGTTTTATTATTTATTTTAAAATATCCTGATCATGTTTCATGATTTTAATCTGCCTTGTGGCTTTTCTTAACATTGATTTGTATTTTTTAAAGTAGAAGAGGAAATCTTGAGATACGTTAGGATACTTAGAAATGAAAGAAATAATTCGTTTGTTTTTACATGATGTTCTAATCCCGTGTGTTATCCAAGAATTGCTTTTCAATCAAATATAAATAGAACATTTGATTCCTCTCAACGACACAAATCTATTTATAAAATTCTTAACCGGTTCCCTCTAGGATAATCTAGGGGGGGAAATCCAGAAAAAAAACACGTTTTTTTTATTTCAAAGCACCTGCGAGTTCAATGGTGAATTACTCTACCCTTTCGCGGCATTTATGTGAATCATTTCTTTATTAAACAGATTGACGATAATTAAACCTAGTTTTCTAACGCGTTTTGAGGAGATTTTTGATCTTTTGAGGAGATTGATCTCGACAAGGCAAATCTATAGGCTGTAACTTAAGTCGGATATTTCTATAATATTCTGGAAGAATTCTAGAAAAAACATACTTTTGGAGGTTTTAAGGCACCTGGTGTGCTTAAACGCTGTGGTTTACAATTCTGCCTTTCCGACTGAATGTGAATCCTTAGGACATGATTTGTGTTATTGGTGAAAGTTTCTCATTACATTTGCAGTAGTCAAACCTACTAATGTAATGAAACACGATTTTTTTAAAGTAGTCAATGTATACTTTTTTATCTCCCTGTTTCTGAGCATAGAGGAACCTCATAACTTTATTGTTTAAAAAAATATTTTTAATGCGAACATAATATAAACTTGCATAGCACACTCAAATATTGTTAACATGACGGTATCTTCCACCAGAGGCACCAGGCTGAGTTAATCAATCTACACAGTACAAATTCCCTCTTCTTTTGTGGGTCTTAGTAATAAATTAGGTGCACACTTACCATTCTAGTAAATCAGTGTAAAATCGATGCCAAGCAAACCACAAAAACGCTTTCAAGCCCCAAGCTTATAGCCTCTCTCCTTCCCTCGATCTATCTCCTGTGTTTTCACTGTGAGCAATGTATGCAGTAATTATGCGCATTTGTATGTTAATTGCTGTTTACTCGCGTAATAGGAACGCATGAATTATTTTCGTGCTCATTAACTTATCGTTCATTTTTTCATACTTGTATTATCACAATACAATCCGCATACAATCCGCCTTCGAGTTCAGCAGGTCGTCTGACAACCAAGACGTCAAACCGTCTCAAAGCTTCGGGATGAGGGTGCTCGAAAAATTATTGAAAATTCGACTGAGCGACGACTCGCATTATAGAAACTATTCTAGATATTAACAAATTTTGTCATCGTAACAGCCTAGGCAAATTCATTGGCACGCCTGCACAAAAAATAATATTTTCCTTAAAAATCGTTAACTTTCTACAAAAATTTTGCAGGGCAAAATATTTACATTTACACACATTACATATACACACATTACATATACACACATTACATATACACACATTACATATACACACATTACATATACACACTTTTTTTTCTTCATATAGATTCTTTTACGTTTTATAATATTAATATATTTCATATTGTGTTTGAGATGAACCCGCTTTATAATTTCCCCATTTTTTAAAATATATCTGACCCCAATATAGTTGATCGAAATTAAACTTTCAGGGTATCGTTGAGAAAAAAGGCTTTTACACGCTGGTAGACGTAATACAAAGAAAATATCATAACGCTATAGGAAAATGTGCCGATTTTTGTCAGGAATACACGTTTTGCAGATCCATTATACTCAAAATGTGATTTTCTTGCTTCATGTAGTAGTATATTGCTTCATTAATTGGTATATACTTATATGTTGTGATGTGTATGTGTTACATATCTAATGAACTTGTGTCCCGCAACAGTATATGCTTCCGTAGATGTCTGTGATCGTTGGTATCTCCAATAAATTCAGTGCCGGAGCAGTACCCAAACAAACGGGCCACGGACCACGCGCGATCTTTCTTACCTCTTTCTTGTCCCATACTCTCCCCCTTACACACACTTACACTAAGGGCCGGTTTCACCAAACAAAGAGTAAGAGTTTACTCTGGAGTAAATCATGTTTACTCGAGAGTAACTTCTTGGAGCGTTTCCCCAACACTTTACTCGAGTAAAAATCGCTTACACGAGAGTAAATTCGAGAGTAACTTTACATCGCAAAAATCCGTCGGGTAAATTACGGAGTAAATTCAGTTTTCAGCGTGCATGTGCCTCCAAAGTGTTGTTACGGTTCGACGATTACGAATGATAGAATTTGAAGACGAGTCCAGCAATGATTCGGAATATTATCCACTAGTGTGAAGACAAAGGGTGCGAGAGAGAATGGATTGGTTTTAATTATGATGATCGAGATTTTTGTCATGAGGTTGTTTGACCAAATCAGCTGTTTAACTTCATCAGACACGTTGTACACTGTAGGGAACTTCTAAAGTTCTTTTTGTCCCATGTGGTTACGAAATATAGGTAGTACGTACCGGATACGACTACAAAAGGAAAAGTAATAACTACAGGAACTACAAGTACTAAGAAATATTCATTTGTTTATTCAGTAAAAACTGTATGTGACGTATGGGGGAGATTATTTGCGCACGTTTTGAGTTCCAGAATACCCTTCCAACATTTTAACTAGAAATAGTTGAAAGATGAATAAAAATTTAAAAAATAAAACAACATATAATAATAAAATTTAGAAAAACACGAGATCAGCAAATTTTGAAAAACTAAACATTTTCGTTTCCTAGTTATAGAAAATTCATTTGCACCGCCATCGGTAAACGAACTGCAAAATTAATTTTTCTGCATTGCTAACAAAATAGTAACTCGTCTCCAGATAAGAAAAATGAATATTTATTAAGAAATAAAGATACAGAAACTAGGAAATAAACTATGCTAACTCTAACCACCATAACACCACACCAGATTATAACGCCAAGAACTCCGAAACTGAAATGAATGATACAATATAAGGAATTAATCAATGGTTCGCGTTGGTCCGCGTCATTCTCGCTCACAGCCTGTTTCACCGCTCTCAAACATTGTGTGTTCTGCTGATTTGCGGAGTAAATCGGAGAGTATGTACTCTAGAGTAAAATAACCGTCTAGAAGCATGGTGAAACGCTTGTATTCCACTCGAGAGTTACTATCTTAGAGTAAATGCGTACTCTCGGGTAACTACTCTCAACTTTACTCGGCTGTTGGTGAAACCTGCCCTAACACGCACTATACACAAGCGCACATGCCGGAAGATCGATCGGAAGCTTAGAGCTTGCCCCGGCTGCGGCGGTGGCCCGCTCGTGCGAGATGACAGGTTGGAGAAAACTCCGATAGCCTGCGGTCAGTCGGAGACGGATCTCTCCATTCAGCGAGGGAAAGATCACTGCAACCTAAAGAAAACATACACTACACTTACGGGAACAATGACCCTGGTTTGTAGACGTGCCCGGAATCACTAAAACAATCAATCAGTCTAATAAATTTAGCTGCCGCTGTTTTTCACTTTCTAAACTTTGAAATTAGTGTATACATATATGTTGTGTTATGTACAATTGTATGTGTTACATATCTAATGCACTTGTGTCCGTTCGCAACTCTTGAGATAATTTTAATAAAACACTAAGTTTCAACACAAAGAAAACATATTGTTCGTGAATTCAGATTACCACCATCAATCAGCAAACTATTACCTCCTCCGCTTCTGCAGATATCTTGTTCCGTATATTATTGGTAATTGTTCTTAAATACCTTCCCCATCTTCTAATCTCTTGAAGGCGCCACTATTTAGGTATTTAAATCAGAATATCACTTAAAATATCTTGACTTACATTCAGGCATCCATTTCTTACGAACTCGAGCCAGCCTCCCTCCAACAAACGTACGTCCGTAGCCACTGACTCGACATCCCTCAGTTGTCTTCTTTCTTTGATGCAACTTGAACAAATTTATTTTTCAATTTCGTAACAGTATGTGTGATGATTTTTGAAAAGCAACAGGGCAGCGCCAATTTTGGAGGATCACGTGCTCTAAGAAGCAGCCAACGCATCGAAAGGTTCGAGGGAAATCATTCGCAAGACGTCTTGAGGAGCTGCGAGCGCCATTGGGCAGGTAATGGTAATTGGTAATGGTAGTTGGTAATGGTAGTTAGTTTGGTAGTGTGGAATCCAATTCAGAGAGATGCCAATCTGATTGGCGAAGAGGTTAGAGCTCGTGCCTGAAGTAAATTTCCTACTGCTTACGTTATAGGTCCTGATTTTTTTTTGTTTTTCTTTATTTTTTTTTTGTTTTTTCGTTTGTTTTTTAATAATTTCGAGAGTGCTGATCTGCGCTTTAAATAGAAACGTAGACTGGGTACGAAGACTGTAGTGCAGACAGTTCAACGTGACTGTTGAACTGGCTATAATGGTATAAGTTGATCCGGGTTATTGTAAACGAATGCTTATCCCAAGTCTAGTAAACGGCACAACTTTCGGAAGACTTTTAAACCTGCCTCTCGCGCCGCTCCGGCTGCAACTGCGCAGCTTGAATTCTGAAGGCTTTCTTGAAAAGTGCTTTCTAATAAAAGTGAATTGGTAACTATGCGGTGGATAGACTCAAGAAAGTTTATAGTGATCGCGAAGGCCGAAGGCCCGAGCCTCACCGTGACTTGGTACCAGGCGAGCGAAGCGAGAAATCACGCCTTTGAAAGTAAATTGACATTACAATGGGGCGAGGACAAAACGAATGAAAGGCAAGGCATGAAAATCGCCTATTCGTAATTTATATCCGCGCTTAGCGAAATTTGAGGGAGGTTTTAAGAAGACCCCCCCTCACAAGCTTCTCTGAAGGTGTACCGTGTACCCTACTTTAACCTACACTTGTTCGTGCAAGCTGTCTACTTTTAATTTTAATGTATTCAACACGCACGTTATTGCAAGCAATTTTAGCGCAATTCATTATCGTACCATTTCGCAAGTCTCGCAGGTTCTGGCTGTCACCAGGACTTCTATGAATTCATCACACACACACACCCCTCGCCGAAGCTCTTACGTTCGGCACGAGCGGCCTGCGTAACGACTACGCAAGATGCACTATTATTGCGTCAATTCTTAAACACAAAACTAGCACCGTCATTTTGGTCATTCAAAATGTCAATTAATGCTGTAACTCATTTTAATTCTAAATTAACCATTGTTATAATCTCTCAATTACAATAATTTGAAACTGCTGATTTCATTGGTGATAATTCAAAAAAAACGGGACCTTCCCGTTTGCCACAGCGTGCAGCATCGCGTCGAGGACAAGACAGGCAGGATTTCGAGTTTCTTTGTTGAGTACCTATGTCTCTAATGAGACTCATCGTCCATGTTTTATCTCTGTCTTGTGGTCTGCTGATTTTTGCGACCCCTCTCCCCCGTACAGAGACGGGGATTGGGAGCCGGGGTAGGGAAGTGACAGGTAGTTTTTGTTACGGGGTTTTGGGGGTGGGGTAAAGGGAGAGGAATGGATTTAGGAAGGGAATGGGATAGGATACAGGAGGGAGTTGTTGTCGGTTCTTTTGTTTCCAACCTTTGGCCTAGGTTATGGGAGGAGGGAGTTGCAGGATATCGAGGGGGTGTTTTTTCCTTGTGTCGGGGGGGATTTCAAAGGATATGGTGGTGGGGTAGGATTAGGTTTCTGAACTGAGGATTGGTGATGAACTTTTGCAGGCTTTGGACTGAGGAGTTGTAGAGGTGGGTAAGGATATGGGGCATTTTATGTTGTTCTCGTATGTTATTGAAGCGGGTTAACGGAAGGGGACGGAATATCAAACGGATTACTCTATTTTCGGTGACGGTTAGTTTTCTGTACTTGATGATGGATGTGTTGAACCATGTGGAATGGGCGTCAGAGAGGGTTGGGCGGATATAGATGTTGTAAGATTGCATTTTCTTTTGGATGGGGATGGATGGATTAGTCAGGATATGGTAAAGGGCGTTTGTGATCCGGTTGGTTTTTTATTGTGGTGTTGAGGACGTGTTGGGACCAAAGGAGACCGCGGAAGAGGGTAATGCCAAGATATTTGACATGAGGTTGCCAGGGGATAGGTGTTTGATTTATTGTCAGAGGGGATGAGTTTGACGGATAGGTTTCATAGGAAAAGGGGCTGGCTTGGGATTTGGAAGGGTTGATGTTGATGGAATTTCGGGAGGCCCAGAGGAGGATGAAGTCGAGGATATTGTGAGAGTTTCCTTTGACTGTATGTGTGGGTTCAGGGGGACATTTGATGTGGATTTGGGGATTGCTGTTCAGAACGTCAAGTCTCAGTCCAGCTATGTTACTAGTCGAGCAGCCCCAACCGGTGAATTTTGAAGTGACATCGCCTGCAAGGATAAAGGATGGAGTAGGTTGTTAAGGATGTTCAGATCAGAGGAAGGAAACGAGGAATAGGGTCTTTGTAGGCTGAGATGATAATTATGGGAGTTGTGGGGGTTCCAAGTAGGTTGGCAGTACATTCTAGGGCTGTGAGTTGAGGAAGTGGATGAGGAGTGTGCGGGAGGAATCGTCGGATGAGGATGGCCGTGCCGCCTCCTGGGGCAAAGGTTCTGTCATTTCGGTAGATTAGGTAGTTCTGGATAGTGAAGGAGTTAGTAGGTATCAGCATCGTCTCTTGAAGTAGTAGGATCCCGATGGAGTAGTCTTTTAGGAACTGGGCGAAATTTTTTTTGGGCTAAGCCGCCACGTACGTTTTACGAGGAAAAGGATAGGATTCGGGCTGGGGGAGTCATTTATATAGTATTTTTACAAGTTTAATGCCTGCAGTTATTAATTTTGTGAGGATGTCCTCTGGGACGTTCAGGATGTTTATGAAGGTTCTTAGGTGGGGCAGAAGTTTTTTGAGGGTTGGTGATTGGAGAAGTAAGAAGAGGTCTTCGATGTCTTGGGTGGTTGTAGGTTGTGGGTTTGGATTGGGCTGGTTGGGGTCGGAGGCAGAGGAGTAGAATTTATTTAGTTGTCTGAGAGGTGGGAAGGACTTTGAGGACATGTCGAGATGGGTGCTTGAGAAGGGTTTTTATTTCTTCTCTCGTTTCTTCATCTTTGGTGGTGTACGGGCAGATAGAGTCGTACGCTGGGTGGTTGCGGTTGCAGCAGGATTGGATTGTTCTACAATCCAAAATGTTCCAATAGCGAAAAGTTTGCAAATTGTCGACGGGGGGATACAGAGGATTGTTCCCTCCTACAGTTTGGCATACTCTGCTGGATAAAAATTAATTTCTCCTTGCTAGATATATCTTTAATCCATATTAGGCAGCGTTGTATTTCTGATTTTCGCAGTCTGAAGGTTTAAACAAAGGCAACCAAATACCAAAAATTGGACAAAAAATATTCTCAGATAAAATTACTAGAATTTATTCGCATTGTGTTGCATACGCGAAGACGGTATTCGTTTGACTATCCATTCTTCGATCGTCCTCTCTTAAAATTTTGAATGTCCCCCTCTGGAGAAAAATTCCGATTCGCACTCTGGGGCATAGTGGATTGAACCTCTGTAGTATAGACCTATGGGTTTACACTGTGTTGCAAGTACTTGATAAAGCATACGCGATGACAAGTGGGATGAGCGCGGAGGGCAAGTGGAGCGTCGTGGGGCACGCGATGCTCGGATCAACACGGAGAAGAGCAGCCGTGCCGTCGCCTCCAGCAGACTTGGGAAGGTGCCCATCGAGTTACAGGCAGCACCACCTATCAGAGCACCCAAGTCAATTAGTTCCTATGTGTTCTAATACGCCTGATTTTATCTTGCAGTAGTACCAACAAAATATACTCAGAGATATTCTATTCAATGAAAATCGTACACAGATTTCTTGCACGTCTGAACACACTTTACGTTTAGGATTTTTTTAAATTATTTTTTTTATTTGCAGGTGGGTGTAAAGGGCGTGGATTGGTCTAGGGATAAGGAGGGGCATTCTTAAGTGGGGTAGGATTTTGCACGAAGGGCGCAGGTCACTGGTCGTCGGCAGTATGTCCTAGTGTGGTAAATTTTTTGGCAGCGTTTGTATTGAGGGATACGGTCTGAGGTCCTGTAATGTTCGATCCTTGTCCTGTAGTAGTCAAGGTACATGAGTTTGATTTTTGGTCTTCGTCATGTCCTTTTTTGTAGTCTCAATTACGCAGAGTCCAAGTGGGGTAAGGTGTCCGTTCACATCGCGTCGGTTCATTTCTGTGATGTGGAAACAGGGGATTTTTAAGTGTTGGAGGTTTGTCCTGATTCTTTCTATGTCGTATTCAGGGGGAATACTTTTAGGACAAATTTCTCCCTGATCTCTTCTGTCTCTCTATTATAGGAATAAGTGATATTGATAAAATATAAGTCTTTCAGGTCAGTTGTAGATATTAGTTCCAGTCGGTCTCGAATCTTGTATGCAGTCATTGTTAGGGGTTGAATCAAAAGTTGAGTCCTGTTACATTTGGCAGTCATTGCGTTATGGCAGTATTTGAGTAGGTCTTGGGTCAGCTCTGAGGGGTTGAGGAGAGATTTGAGGTCTATTCTGAATGGCCCTATCATGCTTTTGGTGGGTGAAGTTTTTAGTTGTTGGGATTGTTCCTGCTCAGTTGCGGTGGGAGTTTCTGGAATCTTGTTGTCGTCTGAGGTGCCGGAGGTAGAAGCTTGGGATTCAGGTTGTTGCAGTGGGGTGAAGCGGTTGCTCAGGGGTACTATTGGGTTTGGGGTGGGGGATTAGTCCTGGAGGGTTTAGTGACAAGCTGGAAACCATCTTCAGTCATTAATCTCTTTGAGTTCCTGTCGGGAGAGGGGTCGTGAGGTCGTCTTACGGTTGAAGTAGCGGTAGCAGGATATTGCGCTGTAGCGGTTGTCTGCTGAGGAAGGTCTTCATCAATGGTCAGTTTGATGCTGTCATCGCTGGTTTCCACGTCCATGGATTTTTCCATTGTAGTAGCCATTTTGTCTTCAGAGTCCGAGTCCGGCAACAGCCGAAGCCGCGCCTCTTCTCGGAAGCGCCGTTTGCTTTCCGGAAGTGCTCGCCGGAACAACTCGCGGGGGACCAAGGACAGATCAACCTTTGTCTGCGGCGGGTTGCAGCTATGTGCAATGCTGTCTCCCGCTCCACGTGGTCAGCTGGTTCGTAGTCAGAAGTACGTGTCTGGACAGCTGGGCCACTTTGTAACTGAAAGAGAATACACGAGGGTCACGATCGCAGTCAGTGAGTTTGATCTTCACTGCACGGGCGCTGCTCGCTCAATACGTCGCGCTATGGCGAGATCGCGTCCAGGCAGTTCGTTGCAAAACTTCACGGGGTGTACCTCGTGTCGCTCCAGCGTCGGGCTCACTTACTTTCCTTACTTTTTACATCGCAATGTGCCACGCAAGCGTTTGTAACTTTCAACTACGTGCCACAGCTTATTACTGCACCTTCTGTTAATAGCGTTATGCTGAATCACAACAAAAGGCGCTACGTCCCTCGTGTATTGCTAACTATATTTCTTCTTCCGATTTCACATTGCTGTATTTATACGCAAGTGTAAGACTGTGTTATTGCCTGCGTAGTTCAACGTGTTTCTTAACATTGCAACCGTAATATTCTGAATTGTGATACTGACACCACTTGAACTGTGTATTATTAACCTATGTGTTACCGTCTTTCCAGTGTAACGTATTATTTAACATTGCAACCGCAATCATCTGAACTGCATCAATCAACATGTGAACTGTGACAATTTTATTGTTGTAATAACTTTATTAGTGCCTACTGCACACAGATACTGCATTCTATGTTCTCGGTAAAGTAGTGACTGTGTGATCAAGCTTTCAAAGAGAACACGCAATCGTACCACATTTTGCAACATTGGCTGACGGATGACACGTCTGCCAACCTGCCTCTCAACTTTGGAATCAACAACATTGCTTCATCTGGGACACTGTGTATGTCCTGCTTGCAACGCCAACGTGTGCCTGGTCTACCAGGCGTCACACGTAAAATGTGTTCTCTCTCTCTTTCACCACTACTTGTTCATTTTGATGCGAATTCTTCCCAGTTCTGTATTCACTCAATTGGGTTTAAACTGTTATCTACATGACTGTCAATCATGGTACATATCGCCGAGGTTCAACTACATCTTTCATCACTACATTCATTAAAATATGCTTCCATGCAGCATATAAAGCTTATTTTTGATCTGTAATAATTTAATTAATTTAATTATATATCTTAATATGCATTTCTTGTGTTTATTTCTGTATGGTGGGGATGGTATTTTCCTATCAATTACCTTTACAGTTAGAAACAAGTTTCACAAGCTTTAATCTATGGTGGTCCTTCAGAGTTATGGATGGAGTGACGGAGAATCGGTAGGTATTAAAATTAAACAACTGTCAATCTACAGTCTGCTGTTTATACCTCCTAAACTGTTGTTTGCTTATATCTCCGCCGAATCTGTTGTTTACATTGGTGAACCCGTTATTCTGAATACTTCACTTAGTATCATTTAAAGTATTATTCGTAACTTTTGTTGCTTTCAAAAATTCAAATTTGAACGAAATTGAGATCTGCATCATTTTGAGTTGTGGCCCCATTTCTGCTTTATTTTACAAGTTGCCTATACTTCAAGCAAAACTAATAAGAAAAGTACTCACTTTTTTCAGAAAATGGTGTGTAATCTAATTAAAGTTTTATTTATTTAGAATAGATTTTGATACATAAGAAAAATATATATCATTACTGTGAACTTTTGCTACATTCGTTTTTTGCAATTTGAGAGAATACAGAGAGTTAGAACCTGGCCCCCTTTTACAAACCTCTTTAGAGCAGTTTTTCTTGAATAGATTCAAGGAAAAATTAAAACAAAAAATTTGTTGCCGTTATTTAGAAAATCGTTTTTTAATGGTCTATATTCTACGCAAAATTACATAAGAACTACTCACAATTCCGAAAAAATCTGTATGATCTTCTTTAAAGACTTTCCTCGAAGAACATATCTCATTAACAAACAAATGGCTTCAGCAGCACATACTTTTACTGCATTTGATGCAGTAAAAGATTTTTAAAAATGTAAATTTTTAAAAATTGTAAAAAAATTAAAAATGTAAAAAAAGTTACACTCTAAGAATTTAACAATAAAATCAAATTTTCATTATGGTTGCCCCTTACTTTACCACCCAACTACTTCCTACTAATATACTACATGCTTTGTATTCAAGTTTTAAAAAAATTGTAAAATTTATTGTTTCATTTTAGGTTTTTGCTTTGTACGTGTTTAGAGATTTTCAAAAGAAATAAGGAATTTTTGTTTGCTACACACATTGGTCCCAACTGCTGAAAACCTGAAAATCCAAAATATGAAGATATGGCTCAATTTTCTTGAGAATTTAGTTAGAATAGTTTAGAGGTTGCTGATTACGAATATGGAATTATATTTTGGGAAATCAAAGTGGGGTATCTAATATGGGGGACCAAAATTGCAAAAAGTACTTTGATTCACATGAAAAGTTATATTCAAGGGTTCTTGAGTTTGCTGATTATGAATATAAAATTACATATTTGAAAAACAAAATGGCGGATCTAATATGACTGACCAAAATTGCTAAAAATGTTTTCATTCAAATGGAAATTTGTACGAGTATATAGGCATCATAACTTTCAAGTCTTGCTCTCCTTTCAACCCTACTGTTCAATGAAGCAATGTTGTAGGATCCAGGGACGAATCTTGGGAGAGGATTTTTTTTTTCCCCCCCCAAAGGTTTTGGACGAATGTGTCATATTACAGAATATGTGGAATGACGCCAGATAAAGTCAGCTCTTATTGCGATACAATTTTATTCGTTTTAATGTTTATACCGAAAATGTTTGGAAGAGAAATTTACCTCCTTGTGGATCCGCGCCGGCATGTCCCAAATGGAATTCTCCAAAAATGAACTTGATTGATCTTTGAAGTTCGCTAATTTAGTTCAAAATTATCTCAGGAAGACCAAAAGATTAGTGAACATAAGTTTGTTATATGGCATTTATAATTCAAAATCAAATAATTTATTCAAAAAATTGAACCATTAATATTATTAGTTATTCTATCAGCTAATAGGTAGCGTTGGTACGAACAGTTCCACACATACATTGTAGATGTCGCTTCTTTACACTTGTGCATCTTTCAAAAAATTCGAAGTATAAAACTTTGTTGAGATCATATTGAATCTCTGAGTCATATTTCTTTTTGTAAATAATTTTATCATTAAAATTTAAATTTTAGGTAGAAATAACATTTGTTAATATCTTTGCGCAGATCGTATCCTATGAAATACGTATGATTTTCTATAATATTGAGGTTACGTAAATAAATTCATATTGAAATCCTTCATTATTAATAAAAATACTGGAATACCATGATAATTTTCTAAGGCATAATCATTGCACGTGTAGGAGTAAATATGAATGTATGCTTGTTTTCCCTAAATTGCATGAATGAATGACTGACAAGTGATGGCAATGTATTAAGAAAACGCAATAACAGACGGAGTTTGTACCGCCAAGCAGTCTTCAGTTTTGTTAGCTTTAGTGTCATTTGAAGCATTTTTGAAACCGAATTTACCTATAATGTCTAAAACCAAAATACAATGACCGATGAGAGATGTGTTAGCACAAGCAGGTGATTGAAACGCAAGTTTGTATTTAACATGGCGGTGCCCATCGGTACTTGTTCGTCTTGTTAGTTAAATGTAGCGTTGAAGACAAGCGAACGTAAATGTTTTTCGTACTTTCTGGTCAAGATAATGCTTTGCCATGTTAAGAATTGAAGAAATAATAGTTATTGCGTAATTTACATTCGCAACATTACGGAACTCCAAACACACACGTTCTATGTTTTTAGAAGAGGAACTAAGTATGTTATAATTTTTTAGTAATAGTTTCTCGTCTATTGTTGTATTTATAATATTCAGTGAACAAAAGCAATGTGATTTGTTACAGTATTGACTGAAGCATTATGTATAATGAGATAGTGGCCATTTGAAAAGTAGAATTGTAGCAATTTCTTCAGGTTAAAAATGGCAAATGACAGGTTGAAAGCTTTGCTGTCAGATTTGGGACGAGCTACCTTGAGAGGAGTTCGTAAATGCCCTAAATGTGGCACATACAATGGCACAAGAGGATTGAGTTGCAAAAACAAGGCCTGTGATGTTGTGTTTAAGGAGGCAGGTGAAAGAAGAAAGCTGTCAACTGAAGCTTGCAAACTTCTGACTGGCAATACTACGCAGGTAAAAAATGTATATTCCTCATCATTTTGCATTAGTTCTCTCTGTATTTCCTTTTTTTTTTTCTTCTTCTTTTTCATTGGCCTCTTCAGATTTTTACAGCAGAGTTTGAAGTACAGTTTTAAATAAAAATTTTATTTTTGTTTTATATTACTATATAACGCTTAAAATCATAATGTATTACTTTTAAATAAGAATTCTATTATTTTTAAGGCATTTCTAAAATTTCTTTGTCATACCTTGTTTTTGTTTGATCTGAAATTGCTTTTTGTGCCAAATGTTTTTTTTATGTCCAATAATTTGTGAATATGCTTATTGTATAATGTTTGTAATAACTTGCTCTTTGTAAACTACCTTTCACAACTCTTATCACAGAGAAATCAAATTTTAAGTGTAATAGAGAAAATACATAATGTTTTTATTATGCGTACAATTCCAGGTGGTCACATTGGTTGTGGAAGACATGATCATAGTTTTTATTGAAATAGTTATTTTACAAAATAATGTGACCTTTGATTGGAATGGTGGATAGTTATATAAATGTATTTCTTTCATTTACATACCTTTATAATTTTAGACAGACATTTTTATTAACATTGAATACAATACCTATAACATTTTAAATAATAAAAATGTCTGTCTAAAATTATAGAGGTCTTTAAATGAAAGAAAAATTAGCGTTAGAGACAGGCTGATACAAAATAAAATAACTTTTATAATTGTCGGTTATTACATCTTTTTATGGGAAACTTTCTGAAGAAATAAAAAGAAACTGAAAAATAATTATTTCGATAATATCAAATCTGAATTTTTTAAAACATTTTTAATTACATAGTATGGCCAAATACAAAGGTCCTCAAGAATATGATAATTTCCAAATTATAGAAGTTATACTAACATTAGGAAAATGACCATCCGCTACGTAAAAAAAGTTTAGTAACTCACTGTATGTAAGACAACCTTCCAACTCTACATTGTCTCAATGGAATTAAAGTAATATAATCTATGATGAAATGTGTTTTTGTTTTTTTTTCTAAAGGATATGGTTCAGATTAATGAAATCAAAACCAAAATTCACTTAAATTTATGAAAAGATGTGTTAAAGAAATATGAGGAGTGGTTAATTGGGATGCACAATACAAGTGTTCAAAATTACTAAATTATTCAAGAATTGATTTCTCCGATGAGCAAAGTTATGGGTTACTGAGATTGTTTGATTTTGTGAATAAAGTCTTTTTTATTTCACTTTTTTTTTCATACGATGGGTTAGATTATTATTAATAATTATGTATTGATTAAGTTTGCTAATGATCAGTGAAATTAATTGAAATGACTGTTTTTTTCTCCTTTTTTTCTTTGCAATTTTTTCTCTTCTTCTTTTATTCTTTTTTGGTCTGTGGTTTATCTATCATTCTTATTTCACCCATCTTCTTCCTTACTTTAACCTGAAATCCCTTAAAGTTTGAGTCTTCTCATTCATTTCTTCTTCCATTATTTTCGTGTTTTTTTTTGTTTTTTTTTTCCCCTCATCTCCTGTTTATTACCCTTACTTAGATTTTTGTCAAAAAAGTTGAATATCCTCTTAGTCACTTTCTTTCCATCTATTCCGTGTGGATGTGCAAATGTTGCATCTCAACATCGTTTATGGTATTTTCTTTATTTATTATTACAAATACAAATAAACACATTTTGCATAATTAGGCAGTTCCATAAGTTTCCAGCCTGGCCAAGATATCACTTACCAATGATAAAACCTTCTGAGCAGTTTATAGTGTTGTATTTAAGTGTTTAATGCTGTAAGTTTTGCAACTGATATCTCACTCAGCCTTGTAGAGAGATACTTGAGGCAGGTTCGGTGTGTTTTAACCAGAGTGTTTAGCTTCTTTAGGACAACACTCACCTGAACTTACTACTCAGATTGCAAAGGATGTAAAACTATGGCTCTAAGAAGTTGAACCATTCACACCACAGTCCAGATTGGGCACCCAGCGACGTCTACCACTTACACCAAATTGAAGAAAAACCTTCAGGGAAGAAAAGTCTCAGACAAGTGTGAAGTCGTTGAAACAGTTTTTGACCGTTTTGCGAACAAATATTCAGATTAATTTTTCAGAAACGTACAAATGTTAATGTATCAATGTGAAAAGTGGATTTCAGTAAAGGATAATTAAGTTAAAAAGTTAGAAGTTTTTTTTCTTTTTTTTTCTTTTTTTTCATTCAATTAAAATTAGAAGTTAGGCCAGAAATATTTAGAATTTACTGTGTTCTCAATTGCTTGTTTCTTATTTTCTTTGTTAGCCTTTATTGCTTGCTTGAGTTCATTTATAGAACACTTTTTCTACTTGTGGAAAAAGAGAGTAAATTGGTGATTTCATATGGTGTCACCTCCCCTGCCCCCATCCCATTTGCTTTTGAAACTGATTTTTTTAATGTCCATTACAGTGTTATTGTTGTTCTATTTTGCTCTGATCTTTTATTTTTATTGTATGGTAAAGGAAATAATCTCCACAAAAGTTTTAATAATTTTATTAATAATTTTCCAGAGTTTACTTTCGGAAAACACTTTTCCCATCCTCAGTGGATCTCTAGCAAAATGGAGAAATGAAACATGCTAGAGATCTACTGAGGATGGGAAAAGTGTTTCCCAAAAGTTAACTCTGGAAAATTATTAATAAAATTATTAAAACTTTTGTGGAGAATATTTCCTTTACCATACTATGGATTACCACTAGATATCTGCTACCACCATGGAATTTTTTTTATATTTATTGTGCATTGTAATTTGTAGGGAGATTTTGCACGCTGTAGCGGCAGTATTCAACTGCAATCTCGATCTTCTGCACAGGCACAGATGCAGAAAAGTGATGCAAAACATTAACTGCACATGCACAAAAAATCAATAGGGCTGTTGATTGCTTCAACATTCAAGGGTGCAAAACTCCCTAATTTTTGGACTGCCAAAATTGAATTATTTACATTTGATTAAAACTTTGACGTTAAATGTACATGATCCCCTGTCCAAAAACAATGCAATTGTGATGTCCAAGTAACGAAGTGATAAATACATAATCAATAATAACAACTATTCTTCATTTTTAGGTATTTTCTGTCCGTGTACGTGATAAAGGACCAGATTATCGAGGCTTTGTGCAATTACCTGTTGTACAGAATGGGATAGATGGAGAACATTTTTTGGATTCAGATATGAACCTCATTACTCAAACATCTGCACTATGTTTTGTGGATACCTGTCAGAGATCATTTGATACTAGTGTACTGAAATGTCATGTAAGAATTGAGATATTTATTTTTTCATTAAACCCTCACTCACAAGTTTTTTAGCAATGAGCACAGACAGAAAATATTTTTATAAAAAATAAATTCACTTATTAACTTATTTCTACATCTTTAACATGTTTGTAATAAGCTGTAGGTAACTTATTTTAGTAAATTAAATTTTTGTTAATTTTTGAACTGATAAGTATTCCAAAGGCTAAGAAGTTAGACTTCATCTGCAAAGATTACAATAGGTCATAAGAATGATATAAAGACTTTTGTGTGTAATGTGTCAGTTGATCAATCAATAACTGCAAGTTTAATTGAGAGCAATTGCCTTATTAAAATTTTCAAAAATTTTACATTACATGAAACATATGTCATTTTTTACCTTTTTAATCACTGTAAAACTTTGTTGGATAAGATTCTTAAGGGGACATAAAATTTCAGGATGTTAATGAAATTTGTGACAATTCATTTTGACAAGCCCTAATTTTTTCAAGTTTCATTTCAAGGTGCTTGATAATATGTTTAATATCATTTTCCAAAATTAATTTTGGGTCATTGTGCTCTTTAAAAATGTTTGCCCTTAATATGCCAGAAATAATGTGAACACTGTTCTGGAAAAATAATTGAAGTCTTTTGTTATCTTGCAAATGGGCAATTAGTGACGGTTGTATTACTTCAAAATAGATTGGTGTATGGTTTTGCCTTTTTTACTGAAAAGTTGATTATTTGTGCTTTCTTTTTAAGGAGAAGACAACTCCTTCTGGTGGCACAACATGTCAACATATTCAAGCAGCTTTGCGGTGTTATACAGAAGCACAACCACTTTCATTAAAGCGGTCTGTCCTTTCTTCATTCAACGCTAGTGATGATATCAAACAGGTATTAACAATAAAGAAAAATGTTCACGTTTATTGTTCTTTCAAATTTTTTCCAACTGCATACATTTAATATTTCTCTTATGTATTTGGTAATCATTAGTCATTATGTATTCAAAGGTATCTCTTGAGAAACATATTTTATGGAAACAAAATTAGTGTTTTTCCTATTTATTTCTTGTATTCAACTATTTCTTGGTTTTAAAGGGGATGCTTAGTTAGGCAATTGAAAAGAATGCGCTTAAAGTATTGTATATGGTTATACAAACTCTCTTGCATAAATTTGTTTCAATAAACAAAAGTACACTTCAGAGAATGTTCCTAGGAAGCATTACAGAACAATCCATAACAAATTCAAAAGAAGACTTCAGGGAGAATATAAATACAAGTTATAGAAGAGGTATGCGTCTTTATTGAGACATACTTCAAATGAAGTATGGTCTACTATTGAATGTGTGGGAAAGGGTTACTAATTATTGTAATTTCAGAGGTGTGCTTTATAATTCCATTTTAATGCTACTCAAATATTAATGTGGAATTATTTACTGTTTGCTATCCTTAAAATACAATTAATACATTCGTAATGAAACTGTTGAATTTGTTTGCAGGCTATATGGCAGCTTGCGAATGAAACTACAGGTCCTCTTGTTCAAAGAGTTTCCAAGAACATTATGGCAGTGAAATGCAAAGCAAGTCCAAAACATCCCCTAGGCTACCTTCATTTTTCATTTTTCATGTCTAAGTTGCGAGATCGTATTGAAAACAAATATTTCTGTAGTTGCACAGCCTTTAAGGTAAGTTTCAGGTGTTCTTGTACCAAGTGTATTTTTACTACTTCAGTTATATTTTGTGTAGACTGGTTCTTATGTGAAGGACTGTTCTTATATTGTTGCTTTAAGAATTACTATGTTTACACAAGTATAAGACTAGTTTTTTCAAAATATCTTGTTTGAAAAATATGAGGTCATCTCATAGTACTGATTGAACCTAATCAGCCAGGATTTGTATTTTTATGTTACTTTCCATGTCATGAAACTTGCAAATGTTATCGTAATAAGCAGCAAAGATGACGAAAATATCATGTGTATCTGTAATATCTAATTATATTCATGGATATATTTTCAATATCCTTCACAAATTTGTTGTTGTGAATTTGCTGTTGAGGGCAATGTTTTTTAATGAGCGAGAAGAGAAAATTTCAAGCAAATTGCATTGTATCAAAGGAAACACAATGTGAAAATAAATGAAAATCGTTGACGAGATTTTATTCCACAATGCACTGATTGATGAAGACAGGCTCTCAGTTTCACATCTGGTGAGTGCAAAGCTGCATTGGCAGGAGATGGATATGAAGATTCATGTTGATAGAAGTACATATTCTACATTCTACCATAGAAAAAGATAATTTATAAAACTTCACAAACATCCACTACCTCCAATGATACCTGTGAAATAGAGATGTACAAGTTCTCTGTTCACAGCTCGATCACATGAACATTAAATTATGTGAATTTTAGTTACATTATGATAAAGAGTGTATGTGAACTTAAAAAATCAGAGGGCACTAACAAGAGCATGGCAGGATGTGCAAATGTAGTCACATGGATGGGAACATTGTTAGGTGACATTGGATGTAAGATTAAGAATGCCATTTGAAAGCACACAATTTTTCACATGGCCCTAAAAAGTCAAAGGACCGTCTAGTATGGGAGGAAGTCCATAAAGAAAGAAACAATGGCATTTGTGAAGACAAAGTGGATCGTGACTAAAATCATGATTATGATTATTTTAAGGAACAAAAAATGGTGGTAGCTTAGGCAATATTTAACATTCTCACGAAGAGAATTTTCTAGTCATTTATACAATTTGCAGTTTTATTTTGACAAAATAAGATTTAGTTAAAAATTGAAAACTTTGTCAGGAGGGTTCATCAAAATTAGGGGGTTATGTATATTCGGAGTAAACTTATATTTGGGTAAATATGTTTATTTGTTTGGGATGGTAATACTGGAATTTCCAAAACTGTAGGCTAAATTCATTCAATAGATTTATTAAAAAATGTAATGATTTGATGATTATAATTTCAATTTGCTGAACAATGGCTACTTTGTTATAACTTTTATAGTATCCTTTTTTCGAACATATTAATATGTTTTCCATCCTTCGCACATTTACATGCAACCCTACAGGTTAGTTAAGTGCACTTGTAGATGCAGATTCCTGTATGTTAAGAAATTTAACTTTGCAACAAGTTTTAATCTCCTTAACAGCATATATAAACAACCATCATTCATTGCAAATCATGATTTCATTGGCTTTTGCAACCAGCGTTTGTATTAAGTAGGCTATTCGGGATGAGCTGCATCTCTGTCATAGTCTATTGGTCTATGGCAAAGAGGGGGTGGGGGCATTTCAGCCAACATGTCTTGTTCCTCAAAGCGTTTTGCTGAAAAGCAGTGTGCTCTAGGAAAGGCCATAACATGTTAGCCCAAACATCAGCCATCACGACAGAGACATGGCTCATCCTGGATAGCCAAGACAATTCACTGCAAGCCAGTTGTTAAGAAAACAAATGGTGATATACAAATCAAATCAAAATAAAAGTAACTTGTATTAGTTTTGGGGATTATTGTTGTTAATTGTAATATTAAGAAAACAGTAGAAAAATGAATGTAAAGTAAATTAACATCATTTGACTGAAATTCCACTACATGAAACTCGTCACAACATTTTCATTTATTGAACATTTCATCATTGAATAATAAACCCATGGTAAGGTAAGGAGGAGGTTTGTGTTTTCAAAAGCAACAGGGGTAAATTGGCTTACCAATTTCTTAAAATAAACAAGCGTATTGCATCTTCTGTAGTCATATCTATGTGAATTCGTATTTGCCATAGTTTAAGAGTCCTGATATGACTTTTCATATCAAGCTTTTGATTTTTCTGGCATCAAATCCCCTGTGGCTTCTGCAACTTTATCTCAAATTTTTTTAGGTGCAGAAAAATTGAGTCCATCTTTCATGAACCACTATATACAAATATTATTTAAATAGAAAAACCGCAAACAACACCCCACAACATTTGTTTACTGCTGCAGTAATGTAAATTTTTCTCATGAAATGTGAGATTTTATGATGTCTGATAAAATGTTGAACATATCACGAAATGTTACTGTGGGAAAAACCCTCTCCATGGGAAGAAATGAAGGGGTTTCACACATGCGTTACAGTAGTGTTGGACTGGGTGAGGGGTGTAATGTTAGCTCATTTTGCAAATAAGGATAACCCTCATATGACTAAAAATTTTATAAAACTTGTGTAGTCCTAAAATTATCAATGGTCAAAACACACATTAATAGCAGCTCAAAATAATTACTCACCATAATGTGTTCATTTTATTATGAATGAATGGTTTTCACAGGTTATCTTCACAATTTTGGGAGTATTTTTAATAAATGCAACTTTTCTCTAAATAATTCAAAAAGTTAAAAAGTTTTCAGAACTGTCTCTCTCATAGTGAATGTAAAGCTTTACATACAAAAGTGTCAGTCTGATAAATTGGAACAGAATCAACAGTGTATATCATAATTTTGCTTGTAAAGACATTATTTGAATAAATTTCATCATCAAATACACTGCTTTTAATTTTTTTTTTTTTTTTTAGGGTCAAGTTAAGCATGCCACCAACAAGGAAGATCCAAACTTCAAGAAATGCGTTCATTTTTATGCATGTGTGTGTGCCTTTGCCAGTGACCCAAAGCTTTCAGAAGAATTTGCCTATTATATAAATCTTGACAAGCCAGTATTCATTTCCACCCACATGGTTCCAGGTTTGTGCCTAATACTTATACTTTTATCCAAAAATACGATATCATGTATTTATTGCTGATTCAGTGTGAAATCATGGAAGTAAAGAAGCTAGACATTAAACTCAAAATTCAGGAAGATGTTACTGTGAAAATGGTTGTGTATTTTATAGGTTAACTGGACACTTTGCCCTTCCATTCCAAAATTTAAATAATCTGACATTTCTACAATTTCCATGGTTTGAAGTTGACTGGTGCGTATGGAAAGAAATAGTTTGTACATATCCTTCTTTACTTCTGATCTGCTGGTTGGCAGCCCTTAGATATATTGCATTACGTTTCTCTCATTTCTCAGTTATTTTAAATGTACTGTGTTATTAAGTGTGGAATTCTAGTCATGAACTTCCTTTATGACTCAATGAATGCATGCTAATTATAAAAGCAAAGAGACGTATTGGGACATATTCTCTCATACAGTTGTTTTAGGATACTTGGAATTAATGCAATTATAAGTTTAATATATCCTGAATTTCGAGAGAAAGCTTTTTAATTTATAATATATAAGTTCTTAATGTTTACAGCTTTTTTTTTACTTTCAACGGTTCTTACTTAGAATATCTTTCATCTCTTTTCTTTTATAAGTCTGGCATTTTTACTGGTTCTTCTTTATTTACTTTTTTTATATTTTTTCTTTTTCTTTATCATTAGGAGCAAGGAGAAAAATGTAATTTTTCTTCTAAAAAGGACATGTGAACATTCTGAAAATAGTTTATAATATGCAAATGTGTTGGAATAGGAATGTTCATGACAGACCTTATAACGTAGGCCAAAATATTAAATTTGCACACAAAATAATAAATGAAAATAAATTTCAAACACTTGTTTAACTGAGGTAAAGTACATTCAGTAAATCTAGGAATATTAAAATTGAATAACATATTGTGAGTCATGGTTGATCACTTGAAGAAATAGAAGTTCAGGAGAGTGAAGGCTGACTGAAGTCCTTAATTTTCTGACAACATGCCCGGGACTGCATTTTTAATGTGTGCTGAAATGTGTTCAATACTACCTAGAATGTGGCTGTGCTGAACATCAAAGAAAATCATGAAATGTTGTAAATATATAGCTTAAGTGAAAATATTGAGTCTCAAATAATTGCATTACATTATTTTGTAATTACAAATTCTAGAATGAATTTTTATGTTTTTTTTAACACACACACACACACATGTACATGCAACATCATGTTTAATACAAGCAAGCTTTGTAATACTGAAACTGGAATGTTATTTGACGGCATCTTTCACAAATTACATCCAGGGTTGTGTGTGTCGTGAACTATTATAGTTGACTATTCTTCACTATAACCATAATAATAAATTTATTGTTTTAATTTCAAATGCAGAAAACATTAAAACTGTAGCAAATGTAGTCTACACCAAGTTGTAATCTGTGTATGTGAAGTAGAATAATTTTTCTAGTGACTACTGTTCCTAATGAGCATCAGCTTGTTGCAATCTTGAGTGAAGAAGGAACGCCGTGTGAAGTAGAAGTTGAAGTGTTACCAGAGGATGCTGCTCTTCTTGATGCCACAAGTCTCACAGTTTCGGACAGTGGTATTGCACAGGTTGGTATTATTTCCATAAATCATGTTAAGATTTTTTGAAACTTAGAGAAGTTGTTGTTTGTTTTTGTTTGTTTTTTAATCATTTCATGTGTATTTTCTCAAAGTATATTTAAATAAATACTTAAATGTATAACTTACTTCTTCTTTAAATGAGTTACTTTTATTCTTGTGACAATGTATGCTGTATCACTATATAATGACTAAATATTTGAGATGTTTAGGCATGGTCCTTATTAATTCTCCTATTATATTTGTCATATTACTCAGGTACATGGCTTAGAAATGATGACAGGAGATCCTGTTGAAGTTCAAATTCAAACAATGCAAACAGATGGGTTAAGTTTTGCTGAAACCTCAGTTTTAACTGATCCTTCTTCATCTATAGAAGTGAGTAATCTGCTACACACTTGAAAATATTGCTTTGTTGTCAATTAAAAATTGAAATGTTTTTAATGTATCCTGCTGATCTCCTTTTGCTTTGCTATTTTGACTATAGATATATGTAGGTAATAAAAGTGTAAATTGTTATGTACAATACACAAATATCTTCCCTCTCCATATTTTTAATTCTTTCTGAATGTTTAACTTAATGCTAACCTACATGTAACTGTTGTAGATGCTAAGCATGAAGAGAAAGCGGGAAGATCAAGCAAGTTCAGCTCTTCTTACATTGCAAGAAACTGGTAGCCTAAGTAAAAGACCTAATGGAGGTAACAATATGAATCATTTAATATGCAGTTCAAGCAATAGTGGAGTAATTGGCAAGAAAGCACCTATTGGATCTGGTAAGGAAACTTGAACGTAATCAATTAACACGGACTGAAACTCGGAAACTTGCCCAGAGCCGCTGTAGTTTACTTCCTTCATTTGTCTTTGTACTAGAGTTGGAGATAATAAGTGCATACATGACCTTCAGATTTTAATGTTTGATGGCAACATGAGGGTCAAAAATTTGTTAGAGAAAGAGCATTGAATTATTCATATTATTTATTGCAGAAAGATGTCTGAAATAATATAAAATTACTTGTGTAGTTCCATCTGTTTAACACAAGTTATAATGTTTATTCTTACAGTTAAACATTGTAAATAAAAAATGTTTTTTCTGCTCATGTCTTGATAATTATGAAAAAAAAAAAATCAAGTATCTTCCAAATGGAATCGATCAGTGATATGTGCATATGAAAATATAAGTATTAACAACGTGCATCTTGAAATTTGGCCTGGGGATAATTATGTTACTTAAAAAAATAGGATCTACTGAATTGTAATAATATGTATTACAGAAATTAACTGGAAATTTCTGTAAGACAGAAGTTGGTCAAATTTTTATTATCCTGTAATGGAAAATAACATTTTTTTCTCTTTTAGAAAAGTCCAATTTTTAGATAAGGATTGTTACAATTTAGCTACCTATGTGTTGATAAATCTTAATTTATTAGAATCTGATTATGTTAATAATTAGAGACAATTGTTTTCAATATGTCATTTATGGTTTCCTTATCAATTACAAACAAACTATTACACATCATTCCAAGCACTATTTATTGATGCATGCAATGGTTACACTTATTACAAATGTTTCAGATGTCAGATTTGTGCTCAAGACCAGCCTATGCCAGGGCTTATGTCAACCCCCTTCTGTTGCATTCTCATCATCATCCTTTTCTAGTGTTGGTTTAGTGGCTGTTCGCTTACATTTGCTTATGTAATCAAAATTTATCTGGTCTGTATCTAGTGGGCTTATATGTATGGGATTTTATAATTGTTGATGATGTTATTTTGTGTATGCATGTTTTTTATAATCTAAGGTAAATGTTTTTCCTTTGCTTTGTATCTTTCACTTTCTTCTTTGGTTTTTATATTTTAGTAAGATTTTGGTCCTGGTGTTTGGAATGATTAGTTATGGTTTGATTGTCTCTAATGAATAAGAATACCTCGAAATGATAAATTTTAGCCTCAATCTCTTCAAATCTCCTCCTTGTACTTGAGGGAACACAACTCGTATTCATCATTTGCCCAAAATCTGTTAGCTGCAAGTTTTTCTTCCCCCTACAACCCCTCAATTCATTACTGACACTTGCAAATAGTTTATATTGTCTTAATAAGACAATTAGGTATGGTATGAGATCAGATTTTTGGGGCATGAAAGTAAGGTCTTCCTTCATTAAAACCAATCTTAAAATAATATGATTTTAAAGGTCTACAATAATAGCTAATTAGACTTTTTGTATTATATGCATTTATGCTTTGTTTTTTTGTTACATGGTTTATTGAACCAGTTTGATTTCAAACAATATTTTTTGTAACTTTTGCAGAATCAGTGGATGAGACAACCACAAACTTTTCATTTCTCCAATGGTTGGCTTCTGTAACTGAAAGAATAAATCAGACAATGCATTTTCAGTTCAGTGGGAAACCTGAACCTTTGGTATTTCACATTCCACAGGTGAGTCAGTCCACATCTATTCCTCAAGTTTAGTATACCTTGACAATTTTTTAAAAGTTGGATTGTAGTAAAATCCAGGGATGTGGGTTCAAGAAGGGACCGCTTTGTCAGCTACTGCTTAATCACTGCTGGCAACATAATTGCAGGTTATGGTTATGTTCTCCTTTTGTCAGTTCGTTTGTTTACAGTTAGCTTACTTGTATATGGCTTCATCACTATCTCCTGTAATGATTTTCCTGCATTATGTTCATTCGTTTTCCCGACATGTTAAATTGATCCCTTGTTAGAGTAACTCCTCTATACCACCACTTTCAATTAATATTTAATTTCACTCACAGATTAATTTAAACAAATAGGCAGTAAATGATTTCTCAATATCATTCTTCATTTGTTATTATTATTTGCATATCGGCCATTTCTGACCATGCTACATGTTCTCTTCCGAGGCCCAGTCATATTCTATCCTGGAGAGAGATTAACATGAGTCATTATGGGGATAATTTTTTCAGATTATTATTATTATTATTATTATTATTATTATTATTATTATTATTATTATTATTACTACTATTATTATAGTTAGTCTTCTTTTTTTTCTTCATCTGTCAGCTCTCCAGCACTATAGGTTTGCAATGGCTTCTATTATTATAGTAGCCCCATCTCTTCAGTCCTCTGCTTTTCTTTTCCATTTTTCTCTCTTGGGGTCCTGAGATCTTTCACCTCATCATTCCGTCTAACCTCAGCCTGCCTCTACTCCTTCTCCTGGCCATGTTCGCTACATATATTTTCTTTACTGGCCTCTCTTCCTTCATTCTTATTATATGTCCAGTCCATTCCAACCTTCTTATTGTGATGTAGGTTACTATCTTAGGAGTTTTATATAGTTTGTCCAACTCTGCATTTGTTCTACTTCTCCAGATATCATTTTCTTTAACCACTTCAAATATTCTGTGTAAGATTTTCTCATATTGCCAGATTATTTTCTATTTTCTTCATGAGAGGAACAGTTTTACATAATAAATTATAAACTCAGGGTTTTAATTTTAAAAAATGTAAATTTTTATCAGTCATGTGTTAAATGTAATATCTGTAATTAGTTCATTTTGACTTAAATCATTTTAATTATTATTTATTTCAAGTTGTTTTGATTTTTAGGACTTCTTTGATTGTCTGAGAGAACGCATTTCATGCAAAGGAAAAAGGAAGCGCCTACCCAATAATACTACAGCATTCATAAGGAAAGATGCTGTTCCCATGGGAACTTTTACAAAGTATACCTGGCAGATTACTAATATAATTCATGTAAAACACATATTTGAAACACCTTTGGTGAGTGATACTTGCATTGTCAATAGTGTTAAGGAATTATTCCGAGTATTTTTGTTCTAACTTTGTTTTTTCAATGAATTAGATGCCTTTAGAAATAACAAGAAGTTTTGTAGAAAATCGTGATGGCACGTATGAGCCGTATGAACATGAAAAAGATGAAAACGAAACTTACCGTAAAACAGGCAGCCAGCCTTTAATAAAACCCTTGGAACTTAAAACTTTTCTGAAAGTTGGTAAGTGTTAAAATGGATTTAAATTCAACCATGTTTTAAAAATTCGTGTTGTATAAGGTAGTCCATTTAAAATTTGCCTGAATTCAAAACTAATATTCAGAATTTTAAAAAAATCACAGAGATCATCTTTCTTTCCTTGTAGATTATGACATCAATCTGTAAGCTTTTGTTATATCAGTTAACGAAGTTAAAATACTTAGTCTTTCAAAGGGAATTGTCTTCAATGAATAATTTATATTTACTTCCCATATAAAAGAATATTAGCATGTTTAAGAGAACCGTTATGGGTTAGTCTGTGGAGCTCATTCTCATGAGTGGTTCATTTTCAAGTGCTCTGAATTGTGAAATTATTGTTAGTGCTATATGAACTAAATGAAAACTTTAAAACTTTTATTATTGTTGTTGTTTGTTGTTATAATTGTTATTAGTTTCATTTGGAGAATTTGAATTCTAACTTGTATACATCTCAAGTGACATATCTGAATTCTAAAATTTTTAATTTTTGAGTTATGAAAAGCAAACTCTTTATTATTGTCTATTTTATCTTTTTATTCCAAAAGAACTGTAATACAAGAGTGTCTACTTAAACCTGGTAGAATAGAATTGGAAATGATTCATTCAAGATGATCACATTTTTATTCTATGATAGAATCCAATATTCATGTCAAAAAATTGCTGAAACTAACGAACAACATTCACTTCAGGTAACACATCACCAGACCAGGTGGAGCCAACACCATTTTTAATTGAATGGATTCCAGACATTCTTCCTAGGAGTAAAATAGGTGAACTTAAAATACGATTTGAATTTGGTCATCAAAGAAATGGACAAGTGGACAAACGTGCTACTCTTTCCAGAAACATTCTCAAATTAGAGTCTCATCAGCCAAATGATGATATTTCAGTTGTACAAGAAAATTCTACTGAAATGATTACTCTTTAAGAAAATAATCTTTGTAGATGTAAGCAGTAAGTGAGTGAGAGTCATATCTAAATAATGAGAGCGTAGGCTTTTACAGCCGGAGTCAGTAGCTACTTGGGTGTCTGAGAGACACTGCGACCTAGGCACCGGTGCCAACGTGTTGACCTTGCAGCATTTTGCTGTGAGGAAGGTTGAATGGAGGCCAAAATGTTGGCACCTGTGCCTAGGACTCAGCATCTCCCAGACAGCCCAGTAGCTAATATCCAAATAATGTTTTATTATACATGAGCACATGTAATATTATTTATGCATTTGAAGATATTGATATAGTTTCCACCAAAATAAGCCTATAAAAGAAACTAGTAATGCAGTTATACAGGTTGTAACAAAGGTACGCAGAATTTTCACCATATTGGTTTTGAAATTTTGTTTTATTCAAATGTACATTTTCTTCACTCTTATGAAAGTGAAGTACTAGAATGTTGAGGTTAATTATTTTGATTATACGTTGCATTTCTCTTAACACAAAACTGTCTATTAAAATGTTAATCTTGATGCTAAGAGAAACTACATAATTGTGCAATACGTATTTTGTCTTTGTAGAAAGTTTGGATTGTATGATAACCTTTCTTCCATTCAAGAACATTACTCCGGCACCTAATGCCTGGAAATGGTGTAATGAACCAGTTACAAAGTTAAGCATTATTTGCCGAATATATATTATATTATGTTTGCAGTACCTGTACCTTACATATTTGGTATTGCTCCAAACATTTGTATTAATACAGAAAAATCAACTTGGTGTTAAAAAGAAACATATTAGTATATAAGAATATATGAACATTATTACAGGTTTCCGGACATTTTTGGTGGAAATATAATTTCAATACCTAGCTTCAGAAATTATTGGAAGTGTCCATTTTGTGCGAGTCACCTAGTATGCGTACTTTTCAATTAGGGTGGTTTTATTAGCATTTCCTACATGAGATTGCTTTTCAGGGCTTATTTCATTAGAGTTGTCTTGCATATCGAAACAAGACAAATATATTTTTGACTGTTGGCTCCATGTTTCAGCTTCAATTATATGACAGGCCTTTGAAACTACTTAAGATAATGACTGAAAGTGTGGAAATACAAGAGTATTTATAATGGACTGAAATAGCTAATATTAAGTGCCTCTTTTGCTGAAATTCATTTTAATTTCTTGTGCATGTAGTAAGTATATTGATTATGCTCTAATTTAATTGTAAAATCATTTTAATTTTTTGTTTGTTTAATGTCCAAAGATATTTATGTACAAAAATATCTTAAACCAGAAAATTTCTGCAATTAATTAATGATTTTTGTATATACATAAATGAACAGAATTAACAGTGTGTGCTTCACTTGTTGGACGATTAATATGCACTACTGTTACTTGTTCATCATTGTTTACACTTCAAAGGGTGAATTGTGTGAAGATCAGTTGAGCAATGTGCTGCTTCTTGCACCCCTTCACACAATATTGTAAACTATATTGTTCCCTCAATTCAAACAGCTTTACGAAACGTATGTAGATGGCCATTCTGTGGTTAAATGGTAGATAGCTCATCAAAGTTTGTCATACCATTGTCATCCATCTGAAAAGATTTGGGTCATCAGATCTCTTATAATTTAATTTGGAGTTCTCTGATAGATGAAAGAGTTCCTGAACTTTCACCCGTGTTCTTTTTTAACTCTGCGTAATTTCAGACGTGGATTATTGGCTTCACTTCCTTGTTGGAAGTTTCACTGCATCTTCATTGCCTATAGGTTTTAGCCTATAGAAATGGAATGGTACTCCCCACTTTGATTTAGTTTGCCTCATAGTGTAAAGGGTTTGTGGCAGCTCATTTCCATTAACACTCTGCCACTTTTGAAATAATATGTAGGGCAGATTAACTTGATGTGGAAACTGACTGAAAACATTTCAACTTACATTAGGTCTGTGAAAATATTGCACAAAACATGTTTTATAATTTCTCACTATTCAGATGCTGTTAATTTTTATCTCTGTTATTCACATAGCTTATTGAAAAAAATCTCAAACTAGATTTTCTTTCAATAATTGTTAGAACAATAAATGAATATTTATCCCGAGTACTTTTTTATAATGTGTATTTATTTCATTCTTCAAATTCAATATCTTACAAAGTGTGTTCATATTTAAAGACTGCAGATTCGTGTGCTTAGAATTCTTTTGCCTTTGGGATTCTTGCAATAAAAATATGAATTAGATTAACTGTCTTATTTCTCATTGCTTAGGATACTGTTATCCATTTTTTTAAATATTCAATAGCATATAGAGACTAATGAGAAATGTCTTGTATAGAACTACACTTCTGGGATCCACTTTATCCTGACTTTTCAAGCAGCAAATAAGAGTGATTACTAGTTACCACAGAATTGGACTAATGGAAAACCTTCATCTCCATCCATTTCATATTTTTCATTTTCTTCTCTTCTAATTCTTGTAATCTTTTCCTTCTCTTCTCTTCTAATTCTTGTCATCTTTTCCTTCTCTTCTCGACTTTTTTATTAACTTTCCCTTCATGTCTTCTCTTCTTCCTCTCATCTTATTCTTCTTCACCACCTTGATCTCACAGCTAATATAATGTCGCATGACAATACAGGAGTCGCTGCCTCATGAAAGTAAGTACCAAATGAATGTCAAGCGGGATGCCTAATTAAACAATTGATAAACGATAATTCACCATGTTCAGTTATTAACCAATATACAATTTTATTTGTTACCATTAAATGGATGACTTGTTGGGCTTGTTAGATTATCGGTAAGATCTAGTGTGTATTTTGTTTGGTACGCCTGTCTCTAATGAGGCTCTTAGTCCATGTTTTATTTTTATGTCCGGTTGTCTGCTGGTTTCTTGTGACCCCTCTCCCCCGTGCAGGGACGGGGATTGGAAGCCGGGGTAGGGAAGTGATGGGAGGGAAGTAGTTTTGTTAGGGGGTTTGAGGGTGGAGGAAAGGGAGAGGAATAGATTTAGGAGAGGAATGGGACGGGATATAGGAGGGATTAGGAATATTTAGTGGTTGTCGTCGGTTCAAAGTGGGTCAGTATTGATTCTGTGGTTTAAGTCGTTTTTGTCGGTTCTTTTGTTTCCAACCTTTGGCCTAGGTTACGGGAGGAGGGAGGTGCAGGATGTCGAGGGGGTGTTTTTTCCTATTGTGTTGGGGGGAGGGGGGTTCTAAGGATATGATGGGGTAGGATAAGTTTTCTGAACTGGGGATTGGTGATGAACTTTTGTAGGGTTTGTACGGAGGAATTTAAAAGGTGGGTAAGGATATGGGGCATTTTGTGTTGTTCTCTTAGGCCATTAAAACGGGTTAACAGAGGGGGACGGAAGATCAGTTGGATTACTCTGTTTTCAGTCAAGGTTAGTTTCCTGTAGTTGATGATGGATGTGTTGAACCATGTGGGATGGGTGTAAGAAAGATATAGGTATTGTAGGTTTGGATTTTCTTTTGGATGGGGATGGACGGATTAGTCAGGATAGGGTAAAGGGCGTTTGTGATCCGGTTGGTTTTTATTGTGGTGTTGAGGACGTGTTGGGAGCAAAGGAGTGTACGGGAAAGGGTAATACCATATTTGACATGGGGTTGCCAGGGGATAGGCGTTTGATTTATTGTCAGAGGGGATGGGTTTGATGGATAGGTTTTATAGGAAAAGAGGATAGCTTGAGATTTGGAAGTGTTGATGTCAATGAAATTTTGGGAAACCCAGAGGTGGAAGGAGTCGAGGGATTTTTGGAAGTTTCGTAAGGAGCGGGTGATATTGCTGAAGGAAGCCAGGAATGCAAGATCACCAGAGGAATCGCTCTACTCCGGGAGTGGAAGGGATGTCATTTATGTACAGGGGAAAAAGGAGTGGGGAGAGCACGGCGCCCTGTGGGACGCCGGCTTGGATGGGATAGTTGGGGGATTTTTGGAGTAATATTGGACGTAAAAGAATCGGTGGGTGAGGTAACTTTGGAGTAGAGAATGGATGTGGGGCGGATTGGGTGGGATATGGTGTCATAAGCTTGGGTAAGATCTGTAAGGATAGTGGGGATTTCTTTGCGGTCTTGGAGGAGGCTGGCTATAGATAGGGTTAGGTTAAGGGTTTGAAAGGCCGCTGAACGACCCTCGCGGAAGCCGAATTGAGATTGGTCTAAGATTGGGTCAATGATAGGGGTTAGGCGAAGAAGAATTACTTTTTCGAATATTTTGCTTAAGATTGAAAGGAGGCTTATGTAGTTAGTGGGGTGCCGATGATTTTTGCCGGGCAATCAGTGACACACGGGCTGTTATCCAGACGGAAGGGAAGTAAGAGAGTTTGAAACAGGAGTTGAGGTCTGTTGTAGATATTAGTTCTAGTCGGTCCCGAATTTTGTTGTACGCAGTCATTGTAAGGAGTTGAATCAAAATTTGACTGCTGTTGCATTTGGCAGTCATTGCATTGTGGCTGTGTTTTAATACGTCTTGTGATTAGTCGTGTAAGTAGTTAATTCGCGGGGGGTTAGTGACAAGCTGGAAACCATCTTCAGTCATTAATCTCTTTGTGTTCCTGTCGGGAGAGGGGTCGTGAGTTCGTCTTACGGTTGAGGTACGAGTTGTAGCGGGAGATTGCGCTGTAGCGGTTATCTGCTGGGTTACCGTCTGTGGTGATTGGTCTTCATCAATGGTCAGTCGTCGCTGGTTTCCATGCCCATAGATTTTTCCAGTGTAGTAGCTATCTCGTCGTCAAGAGTCCGAGTCTGGCAACAGCCGAAGCCGCACCTCTTCTCGGAAGCGTCGGTTGCTTTCCGGAAGTGCTCGCCGGAACAACTCGCGGGGGACCAAGGACAGGTCAACCGTTGTCTGTGCCGGGTTGCAGCTATGTGCAGTGCTGTCTCCCGCTCCACGTGGTCAGCTGGTTCGTAGTCGGAAGTGCGATTCTGGACAGCTGGGTCACTTTGTAACTGAAAGAGAATACACGAGAGTCACGATCGCAGTCAGTGAGTTTGATCTTCACGGCACGGGCGCTGTTCGCTTAAGGCCTAGGCGAACTGCTGTGTTGCTGAACGCCACTGCCTTGGCAAACGCGATAAAGGATTCCCTGAAAATATGAAATTCATGACGCGAATTGTTTAATCGCCCACAGAATCTCACAGATTGCCAATCGCGGCTCATATGGAACAAGGCATTTTCGCATAGTGCGGAGCTATTGGATAGCTTCTTTACGACTTAGTTTCTCGCTCTTCATAAGAAGAGAAAATATTGTAATCGAGCGCCGGAAAAAGGCGAATTTTCGACCTTATATATAGGAACAATAATTATCCGTCTTTTCATTAACAGAAACCGACTAAGGATTTTTCTGAAGAAAAAAAAATTCGAGCGCACGTTCACAATACTTCTCGTATTACGAAGTAAGGGCGAGAAATTAAAACTTGTGGTGCTACAGAATCGTAAAGACTCTCCTGATAGTTTTCTAATTTGAGGATTTTCGGTTTTTCCTCGTCCTCTTCTTAGTTGCCATAATTATATCGCCACTGAAAGTATATTTTTTTCCAAAAATTTTCACACTTTTTCGGTCCCCTAATGGTAGAACGACTTAACGGATATTTCAGAGTAAAATGTCGTTCTGTATGAAATTTTTCTTAAAAAATTTTTAGCATTTCTGAAAATGCAAAATTTGAAGCACATATTTGCAGAAAACTTTCGAGTTTTTGAGAATATTTATAAAAAATTTACTATTTATTGGAACAGAGTTTATCCACCTTTTCTGTATCAATGCCCCACAAAACGAATCAAGCGAAAAATCACCTTTTTGTCACAGCATAACTTTCTCTATTCTACGTTTATTACTCCGTTGATACTTACGTATACGAGAAAGTATAAATTATCGATAGTAAGTTACTTTAACACATGGTATAGTCATAATCCATGTGCTGTGGATCATTGACACCGAAAAATCGATTGACGATAAAACGTGTCCGACAGCCAGTCAGTGGTCAAAAGTAGCGCTGAAACCGTTCTGCAGATTTTCTCCAAAATTGATTTTTCTCGATCAATTAAAAGAATCTCGAGGACCTCTGAACGGATATTTTGATCTTTGAGAATGCTTTACATAAAGCTTCAACATTTTCAAAATGTCAAAAATGGCTCCATTTTGTATATAAACTTTGTGCTTGGGTAGCGTAAAGAACGCTAAAGAGAATGGTGCAGGTCTCATTTTTGCTGAAATCTCCAATTATTCGAAAATTAGAAAAGCGCGAATTTTTTTGAAGACTTTCTACAACTACACAGTATTAAAGATAGTTTTTTCGCGAATGAAATCTGTATTTCTAAAGAATGAACTTCAAATAAAATCATGTAAATTGTTTAGAAAATATGAGTCGTTTTTATGTGAAATATAAGCAATTTTTAAACAGAATTTTTTCTCAAAAACAGCTCCAATTTTTGGTTAAAATTTTATTTTTGAATGTGTTAAAGGACGGTAAAAAAATGTGCTGGTCCCATTTCTAATGAACACACTGAATTTTCGAAAATTGTCAAAAGTTAACGTTTCAGTACAACAAAGTTGAAGATACAGATTTTTGCCTTAAAAGCTGTTCTGAACTATTGGTTCTACAGAATAGCACAGGTTTTCTCGTACTAGTTCTATTTCTACTTTTTTGGCTAGGCTCGGTCTAATATATATTTCTTACACCGTGGTCTGGGCTAGCTTTTTGGTTTTGTCCCATCCTCTGCCCAACTACCATGTATCGCCGCCCAAAATACATTTTTAAAAAAATTCTCAACCTTTCGTTCCCCTGTGAAAATTAAAACATGACTTAAAAAAATGTAGAAGAGTAAAATCTTGTCCAGATGGAAATTTTCGTTGAAAAATTGGGAGTCGCTTTTAAGAAAATATTGTTTGACCGTTTCTGAACCAAATGCGCTTTATGAAGAGTTTTCATCCAAAACTTTTGAGTTTTCGAGAAATTTCATTGGATATCATCTAAAGCACTTCCCACAAATGGGTCAAATCGCACGTATTTAAGGAAAATTTGACTGTAACGTACCAGATTTTAAAACTTTATTTTTCTTCTGAGAAGAGTATAAGCAAAAATATAAAACATCTGTTTTTATTTTTCTCAAATATAATTTTTCGAATTTTTCAAAATGAATAATAAATTGTAATGTCGCAGTTCGTGAAGTCATTGTTGACGTAGAAGAGGAACGCGGTCGACAATTGAAAACAGTGGAAGGGCTAGGAATGTTTGCGAGTTACAACAAACGATTGAACAACAAAGCAAAGAACTGACGTTAAAAATGAAATGGAAAATTGAGAATTATGGAAAAGAAACGATGAGAATTGAAATGTTCAAAAAGTACAATAACCCGAGAAAGCATGGATTGTTCTAGCACCACTAGTTTCCTGTACGTAGATTCGTGCAACGAGCGTATGCAAGTTGTTGCAAGAAAGATGCAAATTATGCAGTCATTAAAATAAATGAAACTGGGAGCACGTGGAAAAAATTAAAAATGAGGGCATTTAGAAATTGTTTATACTTGACCATTTCGGTAATTTACTGAAGTGACCTACAAGATTTGAGTGTGAACTTCCACCTTCGGTTTTATTCACACATCTGACATTGTTATGCTTGAACACTAACAAAGTTCCCTCTCCCCCCCCCGTCACTGGTTTCAAAGCGAATCCCAGCCAACTGCGTACTGAATGTGGAATTTCCCTTCTTAAATACGTTTCTTATTATCATTTATTATATTTTTCGATTAACTTTCTTAGTATTTACATCATATTCTCTTCATCTTGAGCAAAGATTACCTGGTTATCAGCAATTAGAAGTGAAAGGTGTCGTCTCTAATTTTTATTCCCATGCCTGAACATTTTCTGTACCAGTTAAGTAGGGATTGTTCTAAATAGATATTAAACAAAATAGGTGATAACCCACATCCTTGTTTTAGGCTCTTGTTTTTCGGAATGCTTGCAGTTTACTTATCTCCTTATAAGTAAATGTAAATTAATAAAATTAGGTAACAAATATGTATGTACCACGTGCGGTAACTGATTCAAATGATCTCAAGCGGCAAAAAGCCCTTGATCATTAGAACCTAGTGCTTAAATAACTATTGTGTGAATTTAATAACTTTTTTTTTAACATCTGCTTTATTTGCAATTTGTTTTACTCGAACATTCGGCAAATACAATTGTACATACATTATTGACACGTAAAGAAACCATCCAATTCTGGTTCTTTCTAAAAATGGTTTTAAACTAATTGTCCAATTCAGAGAGAAAAACAAAACAAACAAGAACAACAATAAACAACATCACATTGAAATAACAATAACACAATAACAAACAAACATACAATAGTGCAAGCATTGTGACAAAAAAATTATATCTACAGTAACAATTATTTTAAAAGGAAAATATTATTTATATATTTAATAATAATAATAATAATAAACAATAAAAATAAATAATGTATATAATTTAATAACATGGCACTGAATTATGGAATATCATTTGTATTAAATACTCCAAAATAAAATGAGACATTTGCGGATGTGATTGAGATTAGAGGCGAAAGTTGACAGTCTCGTGAAACTAGTCACAAATCAGTTTTCAAAACATTTGGGGACCCTTTGTATGGAGTGTGTTGAAAAGGTTACGAGACTACTCGTTATCTTAATAGACGTCAGGAAGGTAGCTCGAGAATTAACAGCGCTAGTGCTAACAGTTCTCACTCGCGTCAACAGATGGCGTTAAATGGTTGAGGCGGCAGTCTCGAACTGCCGATCTTGCAAGAAAGAACGTCACTTGCGTTTGCACACGCGTTTGCATGGAAGCATCCAGTAGCAAGAGAATCACTACGATAGGAAGAAGGTTTCTCTTTCAGCAATACTGAATATACTGGTGCTATAAATGTGTCGTGATAACGAATATGATTATGTACCTCCTTCCAATAAGTGCGGTTTCAATCAGGTGGTAACTTGAGGCACGTATCGTGGGGTGGGGGAGGTTAGGGCATGTAAAGTACATGCATAAGCAAATAATACAAACATTACAATTTCATACAAACAATATCGAACAGTACTCACGCATTACAAGAAAGATCTCAGAGTAATATATAAGAAAATTGTCCTGTCTGAGGAGCTAATTTGGCTTAATAAAATTGCAATTTACACTTCTATATTTTCGTTGTCTAAATAAGGGTAACTGAGCCCTCCCCCACAATATTTAGAGTTTTACTGAATTTTTACAATCGTTATAAAATGTTATGGTAGATCTTGCGGATAACTATTCGGGAGTCAAAAAAAAAAATCATCGTATAGGGTACATTTACCACGATGGACCACAAATTCAGAGTTTAATGAACAAATTTGAAGCCGTTTTTGAGAAAATCGTGTTTCTTTGATTTTTTTCAAATTGCTCATACTGCGCGAAAACTACTGGAAGTTTCAATAAAAGTACAGAACCTTAATGAAAGAACCTACCATGGACAGCAAATTTTATTGGAAGGAAAAATCTCTATCTTTAATTTTGTACTTGCAGAAAGAGGTCTAAAGTTAAAGTGCTTCAAATTACTTTCAATGAAGTTTTTCGAAAATTTCTGAGGAAAAGAGCTTCAAATTTCGAATTTTCAGTAGCGCTTATACACCACTTTCTTAACAACGGCTCCAAATTTGTGAATGAAAAGTGCCATTTATGATGAGGTTTTACTTTTCTTTAACATTCTTAAAATATTATTTCCATTTTACAACTAGGAAACGGAACAATTCAGAACATTTTTAAAAATGTACTTACGACGACGATAGATGGTTTCTGGCAAGAGTATTTGGCAAGTCAGAATAACTAGCTCAGACCAAAGGAAATAGAAAATGAATACGGGAAAGTCTGTCCCATTCTGTTGCACCACTAGTTTGGATGAGATGTAGTCCAGTCAATTAACATGAAAATAAGCAATGTCATTTAAAAACTAAATATTTGGAAACTTGAAAGCTTTCAAAGCTCAAATCTGGCTTTCAAAGCCTGGAAATCTTTACATTTTGTTATGCGGATACTGAAAAAGAGTACAGTGAGAGCCAAAGAACTAGCATATATGTCATTAGTGCGACCTATATGGCGCGGTTTGTTGGGACCCATACAGACTTTTGCAACAAAGAAATCTAGAAAAAGTCCAGCGTAGAGCATCAAAATTTACTTTCAGGGGTACCAAGAATAAAGGGGTATGGGAGTCACTCGAAAGGAGAAGATTAAAGTCACGTCTCTATGCAATGTATAAAACGTACACAGGCCTTCGAGCGTGGAAAGAAATTCAAAGTCGATTAGGGAAACCTACATATTTCGGCAGACCGGATCACATGCACAAAATTCAGAAAACGGACGTTGGGAAATATTCATTCGCGAATCGCACTAGTAGGGACTGGAACAGTTTGCCCGTGACAACCTTCGATCCCTTTCCTCAAAGCCTGAACAAATTTAAAAATAAATTAGTTTCTTGAATATGGCTATGTTATAAATATATTTAATAAAATTCAGTGCAATTACCTATGTCTTCTTTGTAATTAAGTATTATTATTATTGTTATTATTAGCATTATTATTATTATTATTTTTATTATTATTATTATGTGCAGTGCAGTGGCGTGAAGTGCAGTGACGTTGTGCAACTGTATCGCAGTGCGGTGAAGTGTGGTGAAGTGAAGTTTAGTGAAGTGGAGTTCTATAAAAATTGCACGGTAAAATGTTCATGTGATTTTGTAACGTTTGTAGAGTTTGTATAGTTGTTAAGTTCTGTAATGTTAATTTAGTGTATTCTGCCACCAAGTTCTCACACTTAATTGCAGAATTATTAATAAATCTAATCTAATCTCTCGAAAAATAATCCATTTTTTACTTTCCCGTATACATACGAATATCCGGAGTAAAATACTTTGTGTAGAGAAAGTTACACAATGCATTGGAAAATCGATTTCGAGATTTCAACTGAAATACACGTTTTGGGGTCCCTAGTTAACGAAAAAGTGTTTTTTTCGAAACGTCCGTCTGTCTGTCCGTCTGTTTGTCTATCTGTCCGTCCGTCCGATTGGTGTCTGTGAACCCTACTAGCGCCTAAACCATGCGTAGGTTTTTTTCTTTTTTTTTCTTTCTTCTCCAAATTGAAGAAATCCTTGTCCATCTGGCTCCAGTCAAAACTGTGGGATCTTGAAAAACATTTTTTTTTAATTTGGGTGTATTACATGAAGCCCTCCGGAAATTTTCTCAACAACAGCTCCAAACTTTTTCTTTAAATTTCTTGTAAGAATAGAGTAACATACACTTATAAAAGGTGCATAGGTCCGAGTTTCACGGTTAAGTCTGAATTTTCGAAAATTTCAAAAGTATGATTTTTTTCAGTGTCGTCTTACAACTATAAAATTAAAGATAGAGATTTTTCTTTCAAATAAAATTTGTTTTCCATAGTGAGCTCTTTCCTTAAGGCCATGTACATTTTTTGAAAATGTTAGTAGTCTTCGCGCAATATTGCGTGCAGTATGTGCAATTTTAGAAAATTGCAAAAACAAGATTTTCTAAAAAACGACTGCAAATATTTTCATCAAACATTTGGTAGGGACAGTGCTAAATGTACTCTATAAGATGACATAAACACCATATTATATACCTTAGCTTTATACCTTTGCTTTTTCAAAAATTACAAACTTGTACAAATTTTTTTTTTCTCATTCTCTTGTCGTTAATATTTATATTATTGACAATTGTTTTACGTTATTGTATATATGAGTACATGCGCTTAAAAGAATGTCGTATAAAACTCTACTGTTTTCTGTGAAAACTAGCTCACATTTCCCCCTTTTCAGAAACGATCAAATGCCATTTTCTCAAAAACAGTTCCAAATTTTTTCTTCAAACATTTCGAAAGGATAGTGCTAATTCCACTCTTTAATATGGCGTAAGTTAATTTTGGGGTATTTTTTCTGTTTTTTAAAAAAATACACAAATGTAATTTTTTTAAAATATCTCTGACGACATTAATATGCACATTTCCAGCAATTTGTAAACTTGCACTTTTGTATTTGTGAGTGAAATGAAGATTTTCTTTCGAAAAGACGTTTTTCGAAAACTCAATAATTGTCTGTGAAAAAAGCTTCAAAATTCGAATTTACAGAAGTACTTAAACGCCAATCTTTTTAAAAAGTTTCCAAATTTATCAACGAAAATTGCCATTTAGAACGAGGTTTTACTGTTATTTAATAAATTAAGAAAATGTCAAAAAAATGTACTTTGGGCGGCGATAGACGGCAGCTGGCAACAATGTGTGGCAAGTCCGAGTAGCTTAGCTGGGACCAAAGGAAGTAGAAAACTAATACGGGAAAGTCTGTGCCATTCTGTAGCACTGGGCTGTTGGTCTCTTGTCCCAACGAAAGCGAATTTTTGGGCCAATGAAAATAGCTAGGTCGAATTTAGCCGTTGTTAAGAGGAGAATTTTAGAGGCCGCTTACTGTGATGGGTAGTTATCCGTTGTTTTTGTGATCAATATCAGGCAATTGCCGGAGCAGTACCTTATGAAACAGGCCACGGACCGCGCGCGATCTTTCTTTCCTCATCTTTGACCCTCCACCTCCTCTTACGCACCTACTAACATGCGCTACCAACCCACTATATTTTGCAATGAAACATTTCAGCATTTTTTTAAAATATACATTTGGTTTAAATTTTCTCAGTCAGGCCTTGAGCACATTCGTTCTTTACTAAATGTTTAAATCTGGTGAAGGTCTTCATAAATTATTCATGCTAATTTGTACTTTTTCTCCCTATACTGCACTATAGAGAAGAAAAGTAGTGGAATAAACTTCACAAAATGATCTTGAATTTTCGGGGAAAAATCCGCTTTTAAGATTCTTAAGAGCTGTAACGCACACGTCAAGACGAAGGTAAAATTATTGTCGGCCCAAAGATGGTTAATGATTCATTGATTTGTGTGTGCGCACGCGGAGGTACGGATGGCCTGGTTTGTCTGTGTGCACTCGGCGCGACAGCCCAGGAACGGGCCAGGGCCTACCAGCAGCGTCCTGGCCTCGAGGCCATCGGTTTAAGGGGTGCGTGAGGGGATGTTCTGGTTACCATTTTAAGGAAAAATGAATGGAGTATCCACGAATGTAGTTGGTCAATCCGAATCTCAGAAGGGAAATGCACGAAGGCAAACATTTTACTTTTCGCTACCCCTTACACAGTAGAGAGAAAGTTATTTAATGCTGCGCGAAAAAAACGGCGAATTTTTGGCACAAAAACTCTTAATACAGGGCCCTGGAAATGAAAAAGTGGATAAATCCACTTGCTAAATTTAGAAAAAAATCCTCTAACTCCTAGTGTAGCGAGAAATCATGTTTTGTGGGTCCTTGTTACCGCAAATTTGAAAGACGACAAAACGTGTCTGCCCGACTGTGAACATCGCTCGCGTCTATGCCATTTGCCCAATTTACTCCAAAATTGATATTCCCCTAATCGATCTTGCTGATGTCGCCGCCCCTTGAATTTTAAACCGATTTTTATTTTGGGTGTAATTTACATGAAGTCCCTAGAACATTTTCACAATTTTCAAAAACATGCTTCCATCGGTTTTTAAACAATTTTGTTGTTCGAAGGACGTTTAAGACAATGGTTCAGGTCTCATCTTCATTGATAAATGAATTTTTGAAAGTTTTAAAATTTTTCGGAGTCTTCCTACAACTAAAATATTAAAGATAAGAGATTTTTTCCTTCGCGTAATCAGTTAATTGATTTAGTTGATTAAATTTTATTGTTGAATAGTGTGAAGGATATTTAAAAGAATGATGCAGGTCTCCTTTTCGTTGCAAAATATTTTTTGAAAATTTCAAAATTTGTTGGTCTACAACTACATTTATGAAGATAAAGATTTTTTCCCTTTATGAAATTGTCCCTTAAAGATAGATTTTGAAATTAGGCCATGTATAATTTTTCGAAAATTTCAGTAGTACTTTTCGCCTGTTTGAATGAAAATACGGGCGAGAAAGTGTGTGCTGTTATAGCTCCGCTAGTTTAACATATATAGTTACCGTACAATACTCCTTTCAAATATAGCCAGCCTCCTAATCAAAATTGACCAAAACGCTGTTTTAAATTGTGTCCGGCGTGGTTGCCAATTAATGACCTTGAGACCTACGAATACGATACCTCATAATTACCGAGAATCTTGTGAAACAAAAACTGATTAAACACATTAATTAATTCTAATTTGTTTAGTTATACGGGCGGATTTAATTCAAAACGGAGTGAAAATTTAATAATCTATTAAACATGAGGACTCTTCACGACCTATTTCCTTTTAACTATATGACATTCGTGGAGATAATATTGCGTCGATATGATAGCGTGAAGAATTTTCTGTGATCATTTGGGAGAAGAATTGTTTTCCTAAGAGAAAACTGAAGTATTTTCTGAACTGCATTTCAAATATCATTAAAACTAAGAGATGCTATTACTTCACTTGTAATCATTACAATCACATAACGAGAAAATAAGTATCAATTTTCCATTTCTCCGTCCTTGTCCGTAATGAACAAACTTGTATTTTCGAGGTTCCATATTGCCTTCGTGAGATTGAGCACGGCAGATAGCTACTCGTATTTCCACGCAATTTGAGATGATGCGTTTGTCCTTCAGTGCCCTGTGGGAATAGTTGCACGCTGTACTTATAATTAAATGTGCCAACTCGCATCAGAACCGTTTTCTGCGACATTCTCCAACTTCGGGAACTAAAAGCGCAATTTTATCTCAATGTGACTATGTATTACTACAGAGATATAAGAAAAATAATAAATGCGGCTTGACCAAATGATGCATTAGTACTTTCTTCTCGAAAGGAAGAATTGTATTTAAGTAAATTCTAATTATTAAACTTCCTGATTTAAATTATATTTTTTAAATAATATTAATTGTAATAAAAATGTACGAAAAGCATTACGCAATATACTTGTATAAAACAATTTGCTTTGTTATAATTTATATTTCTCACAATATGTATTTGATGCAAAACGTATACGTTATATGTATGTAAGTATAATATTGTATTGTAGCTGCTTAGATTTGGTTTTATATTTTTAAATTTGATTAACATGTATCATATGTGTATAAGAAATGGGAAATACTCTTTCTTTTTGAGATGTAATCCAAGTGTTATGACTTATGGTTTTAGGCATGAAACTTTTTACTTTCAAGGTAAATAACGTTTAAAAGCAATATAGAATTGAAAGATGATGAATTGATACGGGATATTCACAGTAACGCTGAGCATAACTCCGCGCATTTTATAATACTGAACTAAATTTTGTCTGTTTATCAATGTTCATTATTAGGTCAGCTTAATGAAATTATTGTTCGCTTAATTATTGTTAAATTTCTTCTCAAAAAGTAAATCTTTTATAATATAAATTTGAAGATCGACGAAATTAAATGTATATATATTTATATACATTTAATTATTGTAATAATGTAATATACATTATTACATATTATTTTAAATTTGTCCCAACATGGGGCGGGGGGGGTTGCCTTTTTCTCAAATTTTTTCTTTACATTTTCTCCTAATATGTATGACGGTAGAAAAAATGTGTACTAGTACATTTGTGGGGAATCTGTATTTTCAAAAATTGCAAAATTTTAACATTGCAAAATACAGTATTAATGATAGATATTTTTTCTCAAATAAAATCTGCTCTAAAATTAGAACTTACAGTAAAATAAGGCATTTTTTTAAAAAAAATTATGCAATGCAATTTATGAAAAAAGTTTATGCAGTTGACAATAAAATTCTCAGACACGGCTCAACATTTTTTCCTTAACGTTTGCCATGGATAGAGCAAAAGATACTTAAAAATAGTATATATCTCATTTTCTTTGAACTCTCTGGATTATCGAAAGTTGAAAAAGTTAGAAATAATGCTGAAAAGTATGTTGTGTTCTAGCATCACTAATTTATCTTGGATAGAGCAAAGTATGCTTACAAAATGATGCAGATGTCTACTTTCGGAGAACTCTACATTTTTTGAAAATTGCAACAACAAAAAAAAATACTATGGGACAAGTTCAATACTGATGAAGAGATTTTTTCCTTAAAATCTGTTCTAAAAATGTTTTATGTACATTTTTTTTAGAAAAATGAGTAGTTTTGTTGTTGAAGTGAAGACAAATGTTAGAAAAATATTTTCTTAAAAATCAATTCCAATTTTAATAGTTCAAAAATTATTTATAAAAATGCCGCAGGTGCTATTGTTGTTGGACTTTGAATTTCCGAAAATTGCAAGAGTTAGAAATAGTGCGAGAAAGCATGTGCAGTTGTAGGATCACTAGTTATTATTACAATAAAATTTATTAATTTCCGAAGGTAAACAATTAGTCTTTAATAATTTATTTTGTATAATATAATAACAATAAATACATTTAACAGTTTGATTGCACTTGTTAATATTAAATCACACATTGTTTAAATAATTTATTTTGATTTCATATTTCGAAAGCAGTAAAGAATGCAGAATGAGCGTAAATCTCAGGCCCATAAGGAAAACTTCGCGGAACTATGCAATGGTCAAGAAATCTACTATGAAAACCTTCCACATCTTGTTTCGGGCAACACGCATATTCTGCTCCGTGCTTGCCAGTGCGAAGGACATGTCGATAATAAAACTGTTCATCTTATGGTGTGACATCGTGGGGGTTTCGAGTGATGTTGTGGTACAGTGGCATGCGGAAACTATTTTGTATAAAACAAAATATAAGCAAGGCTTTTACTACACAACTACTGAAAGGATAAGTAAACTAGCACTGTTGTTGGGGAAAACCTGGTGATTGTGACAAGCTAAACATGTACTATTATGATTTTGGTCCTCATATTTGCACTTATATTAAGGAATGTAATTTCAGTTATTTCCTGTGTATCAAGACGACATGGAATGTCTTGATATAGTATGACCTTTTATTATTTCATCGTACAAAGGAAGCAGAAAATAATAATGTATTGCTTGAAAAAATAATTGGTGAAAGTACAGGTTTTCGGCGATCTCAGATTCCGAAACGATCTTTATTGTTTTTCAAATTGTCTGTCTGTTTTATAGCCCGTCTGTCTGTTTTATAGCCCGTCCGTGAACAAACTTCTCACGTCTCACACGATTTCCCTCAAAATGGTTATTTCTCAGTCCTGGCCTCCTACAAACTTCAAATGGATTTTTAATTCTTGTCAAAAGTGACCAAAATCTCGTTGGTAATGCGTGTTATTTACTGACTCCATTGATACTGACAAATGCACGGATTGACAGAGCAGAATTTCATAAGTTGGTTAAAAATGCAAGACGTACTCTGAGTGCTGTTTGTACATTCCCTTAGAGGACATCGTGTTTAAACATTTGCATAGTAAAAATCTTTCATTCATGACTTGGTTCGTCATGAGATAGCAATAACCGGTGAATCGTGTTCTGTGAGCTCCATTCGTTATAAACCAACACTGTATTCCTTCAAGAATGACTCAATGATCAGGGAAACGCGATCAGTATCTCTTGGAAACAGTCTTGGCCGAATGCGTCACTAGCACAAGTCTACTCTGTATAATGTAGCAGCAGCATTCCGAGAAAATAAGCGCTTGCTTCCGCACATTTCAAATCTTCTTTGTTGTTTGTACACAGTTCAAAGCATTCCGAAAGAAAAAAAGAAAGAAAGAAAAAAAAAGTGGTCTACGAGTCCTTCCAGCTCTCGGAACGGCCTTGCCTCGGGTGGTTTTAGGTCGTGGCTCGCGTGCATTTTCCCGCACGTTGCTTGCAAACACGAGAAGTGCGCATGCGCACGTAATCTTATGGGCGGGGACCGCGGAAGCCCAGCGCAGTTCGAGGCCGAGGTTGCCGCCAGCCGCACTGCCCGCCTCCTCCTCTGACGTCACCAACGCCCGTCCCACGTAACGTTTCGGCTGTGGAGTTATTATTATTAATATTATTGAAAACCACGGAAACCCCGGTCAGGGAGGACGGTCCGGGGATCGACCCCGGGCCTCGCGACTGCGAAGTCAGCGCGCTACGCACTGAGCCACTACGTTCGGTTTATTATTATTATTATTATTATTATTATTATTATTATTATTATTATTATTATTATTATTATTAATGTTATTATTGTTATTAATTTTTTTAGAAGGGGAGAAATCCTGTACGGAGATAGGTGAAGCCAGTACTGTCAGACTCCCGTTCTTGGTTTACCGACTAAAACCCTAAACCTTCATCTCCCAAGTCGTGATTTCTTCCTCGCGGAAACCGTCGCTAGACATTACTTCGCGTGGAAGATTGACTGGAACCTCGTGCTTTAACTCTTCCGTTCCTTTTCCTTCATGATATTGACTAGGTAGTTCTCTATTATAGTCTACTTCTCCTCCGAACTTAACATTATGTCCACCATGTTTTCTGGAGTTATCACTTGTTGAAGCTTAACGTTACAAATCTCCTTTTATTATTATTATTATTATTATTATTATTATTATTATTATTATTATTATTATTATTATTAGCCAACTGAGATCCCATTACGGGCAAGGGCCTCCTGCCTTTTGAAGGGAATGCTGAATGAAGTGATAGGATGACGATGAGGGGTGGAAAGTCCTAGGATGATGGAGGGTGGTGGCAGGTGCGGTGATCGGAGGTGATCGTGGCATTTTTGAACCATCCTAGCATTCGTCTTACGACCGACGGAAACCCAAAAAACCCTGTCAGGATGGCCGGTCCGGAGATCGAATCCGGACCTCCCGATTGCGAAGCGCTACGCACTGAGCGACTTCACTCCGTGTGGGTTTAGTTAGAATTAATAATTTATTAAAATAAATATATCTTGAGGGACTGACTACGATCTCTCAGTGGCAGCTTGCCTATGCCTGCAGCGTCGCTGACGGGTAGGTCTTAGGGCCGGTTTCACCAAACACAGAGTAAGAGTTTACTCTGGAGCAAATCATGTTTACTCGAGAGTAACTTCTTGGAGCGTTTCCCCAACACTTTACTCGAGTATAAATCGCTTACACGAGAGTAAATTCGAGAGTAACTTTACATCACAAAAATCCGTCGGGTAAAGTATGGAGTAAATTCAGTATTCAACGTGCATGTACCTCAGAAGTGATGTTACGGCTCGACGATTACGAATGGTTGCATTTGATGACGATTCCAGCAGTGATTCGGAATATTATCCTCTAGTGCGAAGACAAAGGGTGCGAGAGAGAATGGATTGGTTTAAATTATGACGATCGAGATTTTGTCGCGGGGTTATGTTTGACCAAATCAGCTGTTAACTTCATCAGATACATTGCAAACTGTAGAGAACTTGAAAATTTATTTTTCGCCAATGTGGATACGAAATGAAGGTGTTACGTACAAACAAAAGGAAAAATAATAACTACAGGGACTACAAGTACTTAGAAATATTTATTTATTTAGTAAAAACCGTATGTGACGTATGGGAGAGATCATTTGCACAAGTTTCCTTGAGTTCCAGAATCCCATTCCAACATTTTAATTATAAATAGTTCAAAGGTGAATACAAGTTTAAAAAATAAAAGAAATAATAATAATAATAATAATAATAATAATAATAATAATAATAAAATCTAGAAAAACGCGAGATCAACATTTGAAAAACTAAACATCGCATTAACGGTTAACGAACTGCAAATTTGATTTTTCTGCGTTTCTAACAAAATAGTAACTCATCTCCAGAGAAAAAAAAGAATTTTTATTAAGAAATAAGATACCAAAACTAAGAAATAAACTATGCCAACTCAAATCCACCGCACAAGATAATAACGCCAAGAACTCCGAAACTGAAATGAATGATGGAATATAAGGAATTAATCGAAGGTTCGCGTTGGTCCGCAGTGGTTCTCAACGTCACTCTCGCTCACAGCTTCTTGAATCGCTCTCAAAAATTGCGCGTTCAGCTGATTCGCGGAGTAAATCGGAGAGAATGTACTCTAGAGTAAAATAACCCTATAGAAGCATGGTGAAACGCTCATATTCTACTCGAGAGTTACTATCTTGGAGTAAATGCTTACTCTGGGGTAACTACTGTCAACTTTACTCGGCTGTTGGTGAAACCGGCCCTTAGTGTTCCAGACTCGGCGAGGACTGATTTGCGACACAGTAGGTACATGGGTCGAATTCAACTACTGTCTAGAGGAGTTATAGTAGTTCGCTGCTCTAATTGGTAGATTTCCGTGGTTGATCTGATTAATATTAGTTAGATGTCGCAGCAATATATTAAAACGGGCTAAGTACCGCGCTTGATTTCTTTATTCTTTTTTTTCGTTATTTAAGGTCACATCAACTACTAAGTCATTAGCGACTACTATTGCTTGTAACGGTATGGTAACTGTGACGATGACACGATGATGATGAAGATAGGGAGTGAAAGGACCAACACAATACAACCATGCCCGAGGCGGGACTCGAGCTGGAGGATACACCAGGAGAGGGAAACCCTCTGACGAGTTGACGTTTAGGTCGTCGTCGAATCTCACGATCCTTCGGCAGAGAAACACAATCACCTTCGGGACTATAATGTACACAACACTTACGGGAGCAACCACCTTAATAGTCGTCGTACTTGGAAACACTCAATAATGAAGTAAGCAAGCAGATAACTAGTGATGCTACAACAGTACATGCTTTCTCGTGTTATTTGTAACGGTTACATAATATAATTATAAAAGAACTCGGGGAAAAAAATTAGCACTTTGAAGTGGATTTCAGTATGTTTTCGCGGCCACCGACGGATTTTTTCACTTGGGTAAGATATCCAATAATATACAATAATAAATTGGATGTATAATTCCTATTTTGCATGCGAATGGAGTTGCCCACAGTATCTAAATGCGATTTATACAGACATACACTAGACTATTATTCTTAATTGACATACTTGCAAGTTAACGCATAACAGGATCACTAACACCGGTGCCATAACATTCTCAAAAGTCAAAGAACAATCAAGATATGTTTGTGCAATAATAATAACAATAATAATAATAATAATAATAATAATATACCGAACGAAGTGACTCCGTGTATAGCGCGCTGACTTCATAGTCGGGAGGCCCGGGTTCGAATACTGGACCGTCCACCCTGACCGGGATTTACGTGGTTTTCGTCAGTCATACAGACGAATGCTGGGATGGGTAAAAAAAGCCCACCATCAGCTCTCATCATCATCCTATCACTTCATTATTCAAGGCTTAACAACATTGTCTTCCAAGAGATTCAGCCGAAAAGCTGATCCCTATAATGGTCAGAAATTATTGATACAATAATAATAATAATAATAATAATAATAATAATAATAATAATAATAACTATAAACTATTATTATCAGCAAAGACGACGAGGTTAGCCGAAGTACTAACTACGTCGAGTGGTGGGAACAGTCTTTCTTCGAATGATTGTAGGGGCAAATATCAGTTCATTTGCCCTTATTCTTTCATTTTTCATACTACAAAATTTACTTCTTCAGCTTACAATATTTTGCTGAAATCGCGAGAAACGGCTTCGTAAACTGAGATACTTTCTCTCGACTATATATACTAGTCCTCCCTTTTCGATGTGTGTCAGGGCGTGAACGGCAGTGAATTACAAGACTCGAGATTCTTTATCTCGAGTCTTGTAATTCACTATCGGTTTAAAATTAAAAAAATAAAACACCAAAGATGTTAGAGGCTCTTGGAGCATGCGCGAGGAAGCACGTTACAAAGGGAACAGGAAAGCTGAGCGAGATGAAGTGGCACACAGCTTCATGGGTAGTGTGCCGAGATATCCAAGGGAAAGCGGACGGCTATCTTTGTTGGGTAACGGGCTCTCTCTTGTGCCCTCAAGAAAGAAACTGAAGGTATGGGAGTGGAAGACGATAAAATCTAAAAACATTCTAATGAACATTAACAAATCCACCGACAACAGTGTGTATACTGAGTGCCAGCAGCAAGAGTGTTAAGCACTTACAAGGGCCCGATACCAGAGGAGGTACAGTTAGGAACCTGTGCAGGATGAATGTCAGGTGGCAACAGGGAAGTCGGTGGAAAAGTCTGGGAAGGGGAGAGAAGTGACACAGCAGCGGTAGGGAACGATACAGCATGTTCCTAGTTGATCACTGGCATCTCTTCATCAGAGTTTCGATATTCTCCGCCTTCAGATTGATAAATGAAGCATCTGATATCCGAGCCCAATTTAGTTCCTCTCTTAGTGACTTTAAAACTCTATATTCCGCCCCGGTTCCAGGATTTCAAATTTCAGGGAAGAGGAGTGCAAAAACTGCAAAAAGGAATTCTCATACAGACCAGGTGTGTAACGTAGTGCAGCAACTGCGCCCAAACGTGGTAGAAGATGAAAAAACACCTGTTCATCATCAGTCATATTTATCAGCACAGTGGATCGTCAAATAGTGTGTATCAAGAATGATTTAACAGTTTGATCTCTTTTCCATAACGGTGTGTTTTATGCTCAAAGTGAAACAAAGTTCACTTAGACCACAACATCTTTTAACTTTACCAGACGGTGTTAAAAATTATTATTCGACAGAAAAACTCGTTTTGTTGATTAATAAATGATTCCGGTCGCGTTAACTACTAAGGTCTTTATACCCGTTTGTGTAGGGTGTGCTTTTATCGCGGGAGGTAGGGATGATATTGATCCGCTGCTTGGATATATCCGGCACCGTCCTATACGACAGCTTGCAATGATTTTCCCCAAAAAGGTATTTCTCACCAGCGGGGCATCGCCATAGCCAGGACAAACTGTTAACTCCTGAGGCGCTACTATTGGTAATAATTTTTACAGCTGATGGCTGAAATGTTTTTACGTTGACAGCAATAGCGCTATTAAAATATTAGAAATGTAATATGTTACTAAAGCGAGAAAGTACGTGGAGTTGTAGTTCCACTAGTTTCTGTAACCATCTACTCAGTTGAATTTGTTCTGACATTCGCTCAAAGAACAGCCGGGAACGTTTCTGGATCATGAAAAAATTGTTATTTTCTGTATCACTTAATTGGGGATATGGTACGAACTAGTAATTTGATCAGAGGTCCGCATTCAGAACTCCAGGAGGGAACGAAGAGAATCAGTCTTCGTTTACGCAAGAAACTCAAACGAATCCGCCTGTCACTTCGCACCTTGCTGGGGGATCACTCGGCCGTGAGGAAGTAAGCAAAGGAAGGATCGAGCGCGGTCTGTGGCCTGCTTTTTCCGCCTATCATTCAGCTGAGGAAACCAAGGAAACGATCGATGAGATTAACACTCTGTGGAATTCTCATCCAGGCAGCGGCTTTGCTAGACTCAGCCACTTTCCTGGTGTCGGAACTCCACCATCATCAGGAATAGGCAGGCGATCTTCCGGTCATAGAAGCTTCATATGCGGACGTATTACATGCCGTAAGTCGCAGACATTGGTTTTTATCATTCTTACGACGAGACAACGTCTCACCAAGTCAGGTAATACAGCCGGAAACCCGCTCGTCCTGAGACCATGTTCGAAAGGCAGGCGCTAAGTACTAACACTTGGGGAGTGGGTCGGTTTTCCAGTCATACAAATGCAAACCTCTCGTCTTCTTTGCTGTACGTTTCCTTGGTACCTGCGATGTGGGGGATGAGTTTATAGCTCTCAGATGAGAAAGACCACGTGACGGGCTGTAGGCCCGGTCAAGAGCCGAACGAGATTCATTCCCGGTAACAGATTGGAAGTCGTCGGTCAGTGACACGCGCTGCAAGTGCCGCACGTCTTTCCGATAGCAAAGGAATATGGTACAACGGAAATCAAACTCTATTACTCCACATATTCGTACAAAAAGCTATCTTTATGCGTAATTGTAAAGAAATTAATTAAAAGAGATTATTTTGTCTGATTCTTGACATATCGATTCTTTAATACATAGGCATCCTGAAAAAATGCCATATATTTTTTGTATTGTTGTATTATGGTTCGGAGTACCATCGGTCTCCGAGTCACGGTCTGCTAATTGTTTTATTTCCTGCATTATTGACACAAGTTTCGCACTAAAGCAGCAGAGAGATCCGAATTGAAGGGAAACACGGCAAGCAACAGCACTTCTGTTGATGTGTTTGAAACAACGTGCAAGCAGAAAATGTGCCGCTGGGAATTGAAAGCTGTTATCAATATCGAGAGAGATTAAATATTGTTCTTATATCTCCGAAATGAAAGATTGAAATGAAAGATTCTCAATCAGGTTTAGCCACAAAAGGATGACGTGTGGTCAAAAAGTTTCAAGTCTTACGTTGTCAAAAGAGAAACAGTAGTCTTGCAGTCTTTACATTCAAGTGTGATGGTTACAGAATTCATACTTAAAGGCACAACCATAAATTCTGCAAGGGAATATAAAATCTTAAACAAAAAGCACGAATTGACAGAGTTCCAATCAAAGTTGGAAATGACATTACAGATTCATTGTTTTCCTTTCACTCTTCTTAATCATCCTTTATAAAAACTCCAACTGGTGACATTTTGATCTTCATCTGTTCCTAAATCTGAAGGGGGAGAGGCTTACAGAAGGGAGGCAGTAGTTTCGTCCTCATCATTCTATTGCGACAGAATTAAACATTGCCACATATTTCAATACGTTAAATTAAACCTGGGCGAACATACGAGAGAAAAAAAATTACGTAGGTAAGGCCAATAAGACGTGTAGACGTACTTGTTTTACATAAATATCCAAGCTTGTTTTTAGGCGGCATTACATGACCAAGACTTGCATGGCAGCAGGGAGTGCAAGAGGCTATGACGGCAAGAGAAATGCCAGATGATCTTATGGTCTTCCAATAGAGAGGCAATGGGAGACTGAGAGCGGAGAAACGGCGACAGCTGTAGAGCAACTCCGTACTATATATATAATATAGTATATATACATATATATATATATATATATATATATATATATATATTATTTATGTTTTTCCGGTTACCCGCGAACCACCCGCCAGAACGCCTCCGCTTGTAATACTCGGGCGCGTGGCAAAGCGGTACAGGGGAAGAAGAGGTCGTTTGGGTCGGGTTGTGTTATTTCGTTTGGAGGCGGCGCCGCGTGCATTCGCGTGTAAAGCGGCGCAGCGCGACCATGTGAGCGGGTGCTTGGCGCAGTCGCAGGACTTCCCGCTGACGCGGGAGGCCCGCCGCACCGCACGTCGGCGCGTTGGAAGGGAGACGCGGCGGCGGGCGGGAGCGGAGAGTGGCATGGCCCGGAGGGGAAGGTGGTGGGTGGTGGAGGTGCAAAAGGGCCGGCGGCGGGCGGCGGCGGATAGACGGCTGACAGTGGCGGTGGCTACTTGTAGCGGGCGGCCGGGGCCACCAGTGGGCGGCGGGTGGCGGCGGTGGTGCGGCGGTGGCGGCGGCGGGCGGCGGTAGCGCAGGTGCCAGAGGTGAACGGTGGAAGTAAGTGGCGACGGCTCGCGGCGGCGAGGAACGTTCGGGAACGGGTGGTGAAGGAGGTGGCGGTGCCGGGAGGCGACAGGTGGAAGATGCTGACCGTGGCGGATGAAGGTGGCGGTTTGGCTACTTTTAACGGCCGGTCGGGGCCAGTGGCGGCGGTGGAGGTGGCGTCGAAGTGGGGCGGGAGCGGCAGTGGTTAGCGGTGGTGGTGGTGGGTGCGGTGTGGCGCGGTGGTGGTGGCGGTGGCGGTGGCGGTGGCGGTGACGGAGTCGGTGACCGGAGTCGGAGTCGGAGTCCGGAGTCGGAGTCGGAGTCGGAGTAGGAGTCGGAGTCCGGAGTCGGAGTCGGAGCTGGAGCGGGGGGGTGGGGGTGGGCGGGTATGGCGGAGGCAGGAGGCGGAAGGCGGAAGGCGGAGGCTGGATGGGGCGAGGCGGAGGCGGAAGGCGGAGGCGGAGGTCGGGAGGCCGGAGGCGGAGGGCGGAGGCGGAGGCGGAGGGCGGAGCGGATGGCGGAGGCGGAGGCGGTGGTGGCGGAGTTGGGAGGCGGTGCCCGGAAGGCGGAAGGTGGAAGCGATGGTGTGGCGGCGGTGGTGGTAGCGGGTGGCAGCCCAGTGGCGACGGTTAACCGGTGGAGGTCCGGTGGCGACGGTGTGCAGGCGGTGGTGGTGGTGGTGGCGGTGTGGGCCCGGGGGGTGATGGCGGTAAAGGGGTGGTTGGCGGCGGGAGGCGGCGGCGGTGGTGGTAGCGGTGGTAGAACGATGTGTCGGGCAGTGGGGGCGGCGGCGGCGGGTGGGTGGTAGCCGGGCGGTAGGGGACGATGTGTTGTCGGTGGCGGCGGCCAAAAAGGCGACAAACGGCCGTGGCGCTTCCCAGGAGCTGCAGAAGAACCGCGCCCGCTCACGGCGCTGCGCGCCGCTCCGTGCGTCACTCTGGCGCTTTTTGGTCCATGGTGTGGCTCCACGTCCGCCGCACGGCTTTGTCCGCAATACCCACGGCGCATTTGATTCACGCAGACGGAATGACGGCACTCCTTATAAGGACGACAGGCAGATGCGAAATGCTTGAGCTAGGCTCTCTTGTTTACAGGCGCACATACTTTTCTGTAAATTCAGTTATTTTTTTACAATTTACTTTTTATATTCGCCACGTAACTAGCGGAGTCCAAGGACGCTTGACGTGGTGGTGGAGCTTGTGTGCCCGTGAACCCTTGACGAGCTTATGCCGGCCCGGTAGCGTAGTAGCTACTGGTAGGGCCTCCCTGGCCGGACAGGTGATAGGGGAGGGGTCAGACGAAAGAAAGACTTCCAGAAAGAGGACACGGCGTTTAGAATAGGCCCCAAAGAAGAGGACCTGAACCGAAGAACGAGGAAGTTCCGGACGTAGATCTTCGGCTTCGACATGGCGAGACTGTCTTGAAAGGGTAGGCGGAACTCTTAGCGCCAGCAAGGCAAATCCGCCTACGGGTCGGTGGCCCAAATACCACCCAGCTTGTTTGGGAAGCTGTGGAAGGTTGGCAGCCCATACCAAACTTAACCCCTGCGCTACCGTCGTAACGCGGCCAGGGGATTCAAGCTAAACTATGGCTGCTCTTCACAATGCACCACTGGATGGATCATGGAAACGACTTAAGCATGTCAAGGAATAAACGATTCGGTCTTACGGGGACGACTGAAACTAGCTCCCTGGAATGTCAGAGGGCTAGGTAATAAAGAAGAAAGAACTATAGATCACAACTCAACGAAAAAGAAATAGATATATCTGTGATACGGATAACCAAAAAAAAGCTTGAAAGGTAAGCTAAAGAAATGAAACATTATAACATGATGTCTACTGTGGAGGTAACTCAAAAATAGAACGGGCAAGTAGTGGGGTATCGCAATTATGGTTTAACAAGAAGGTGGAGCAAAAATAGGAATAGTGGAGTATTCCTTTGTATATGAGCCGAATTGTGAACGTGCAAGATTGCAAATAGAGAGGGGCGCACTTAATACTTATAGGCGTGTATGGCCCCAAGAAGAAGGGAAGGAAAGAGGACATCACGGACGTTTTATGACGATCTTCAAAAACAAATAAGCAAAATAATACAAAACTATATCATGTCCTCGTCTGTGGCGACCTAAATGCCAGGGTTGGTAACATTCCGATTCGGGAGTTGTCGGGGTATTTGGAGAACAGCACTTAAATAAACGGAGAAGAATTAGACAGTTTGCAGCCTTCAATAAAGTTGAAAAATTGCTAATACCTTTTATCAGGAAAAAAAGGAAGATACACAGTTCACGAGGCTGGCAGTGCCCAGAGGCCTCAGATCACTGATAGATTATTGTAATCGCAAATGGATAAAAATTAGTAACCAATAGAGAATGTACTAGTACAACCGAGGATGTGAATATATATCAGTACCACTGACTCTAGTGATTGCAACAATAGCAATGGTAGCAAAAATGGAAGAAAATTAGACCAGGAAAGAGACAAGTCAGGAAATTTTCAAGTGTACTTACTTGAAGCAAGAAAAGCATAAAACAGAATAAGACTTATAGTCAAAATGCGATTAACAAGCAATTTCTGTCACGTGTTCCAACTGTTGATGATGTGGATAAGGAATGGCAGAATACTAAAGGAGTGCATAGAGAGGGCAGCATATGAAACTTTAGGAAAGAAAATAAAAAGCATACGAAAAGAAAGGGAAACTGAGAGTAAGGGAAAGATTGTATGCGAAAGCTGCATAAAAGATAAGATATATCATATATAAAAATTCCTTCAAAACAAAACCCAAGAAGCAAAAGAGAATATAAACAAAAAAGGAATAAGCTAGACAAATAATAAGATCTGCACATAATGACTCATGGGATAGATTTATAAAGCAAAACCATCGAAGCAATGGAAATATACATTGGAAGACAATTTGTTCGCGTACGAAAGCGTTAAAGACATTTCAATCAGACGGAGAAAAGATGTTGGCAGATAATACGCTAATCAATGAAGCACAATGGAGGAACACTATATAAACCTTTGGTGGTACTGGAACTGTTGAACGCTAAAAGACGGAAGAAAGCTTCGCTACAACAATACCGTGGATTCCATCTCCTTGGAAGGATGAAATTTAAAGGCAAGCCTTGAACAGCTCATAAAAAACAGGAAGGCATGTGGTCCTGAATGGAGTTAAACACGGAACTCATAAAAATATGCAGGCCCCCTCAAGCGAATTTAGGACTGCTTCATCTGTTCAAGGGCGAATGCTGGAAATCTTTATAAGATAACCAAAAGCTGGAAAATAACAGAGTAATATCTATCTTTAAAAAAGGTAAGAAGAAATGAATGTGGAAACTAGCAGGGTATTCAGCTCATAATGCGCTATAAAATATTTGGCAAAAATTCTCAAACGCTGCGATTGCAAAATTACTAGCAGAGGGCTAAATTCACAGAAGAACAATCGGGATTTGCGGAAAGGAACGAGTCTTTGTAAACGACAACATTTTTAGTCCCTAAAAAGAATATTAGAAAAACGACGAGAAGTAAATAAGGAAAACCCATATACGCCTTTTATTGACTTCGAGAAACGCTTTTGATAGCGTGGACAGCACAAGCTATGGTACCATTAATCGAACGAAAGTGGCTAATCCTGAACACCTTCATAAAAAAAAAAAAAATCATCAAAAAATATGTATCACGAGACAAAAATTATAAAATACTGGCATAAAGAAGACTGAAGAATATAAATAAATAGGGGACTTAAACAAGGATGTACGTTTATCTCCCAACACCTATTCATATATATATTGATGACGCTTATTAAAAAAATGGAGATGCATAGCTAGTTCTTGGAAAATACAGTTGAAGCAGACCTAACCACGTACAACGTTTCTACTTTAATGCAATGACGTTAAATATCTGCAAGAAAGTGAAGAAATGGATCTGCAAAAAGCTGTATACACGAGCAGTACTGCAATCAACTGGAAGAAAGAGTATAATCTGCCGAATTTCTAAAACGAAAGACTAAAGTTATGGGCCCATTGGCGGTAAAATACCCCATAACGCTCACAATCGTTAATGGACAACACAGTTGATCGACCAGACTTCAAATTTTAAATTACCTTGGGGTTTGTGACATTAGTTATTGGACACAGGATAAAGACATGAAAATAAACTAATAAATTTCATCAATATGTGGAATAATAAACAGAACACTACAGGAACAACAAGAAGGAAAGCCACACAAAAATGAAGTTCTATAAGACCAATGCTGTCCAGTTCCTCCTGTAATGGTAGTGAATTCGTGGATAATGAAAAAAAGAGATCAAAGTAAGCTCCAAGCGCAGCAGCAATGAGATTTCTTAGGAAAGTTAAAGCTTGCCATTTAAATAAGACCAATAAGAAATGAGGACATCCGTAAAGAACTAGATATCTAACAGCATACATGAAAGGATCGTGTAAACAGTAGGAAGAATAGGCGGCGCCATATCGAAAGGAATGGAGGAAGATCGTATTCCACAATTATGATTAGACTACCACCGAAGGGAAGTAAGAGATATCGGCCGACCGCAGATAAGAGATGGTCCTGATGTGCAGAGCGAAGTCGAACAGGCCACTTCTGCCTAATCCCCTGAACTGGAGAAGAAGAGAAAGACTTTTATATTCTTTAATGATTGTTTAATAATCTGAAAAATAAGATAGGAAACTGAAAGCAACATTTTCTTAGATCTGATCTTGTGCAGGCAAACAAGGATGGATTTGAACGCATCGTTTTATTCAGCTTGCATTTTGTCCTCCTCTAACATTAAGAATAACAATATGTTGTTATTAATTAAAGTAAAGGGATAGATTGAATGTACTAAAAGGATAGTAAGTTAAGGAAAATATATTGAATAGGTAATATATTCCTAGACGTAAATGTATTTGTAAAACGCAACAAGACGGGGCTTCACACATTCCCTTATTCGGGTAACGCTGGGGGGGGGGGGGGGACCCAACTCGTTCACCGAAATCACAAATAGTGGATAGGTTGCTTGCTATTTTGCCCGGAGTGAACAGAACATTTGGGGTTGCACACTGTCCATCGTCGGTCTTTAGGACACATAACGAAGTGCATATTTGCCAACAACGCATCAAGCTGGTTCGGGACTGGGCGTGGAAGTCGCGGGCTGCGGCTCGGCGGAATGCCGAATGTGTTGAGCCGCCTTTAATATAGTATCAGCTCATGCGCTAAATAATCTCTGTCGCATACTGAGTTATCGACATCACGCGCTCCGTGCCGTAAGATTGGTGAATCGCCACGTGAGGTATGGAATGATTTACACGTTGTTGGTTGTGGTGCTCGAATGGAGGAAAAGCACCACGTGGGAGCGACGTAATCAATCATAATTCTCATTCATATGGTGAATAATTGCCAAATCGAAAGGAAAGTGTCAGCTTTTGGGGGTTTTAGTCGCCATGAGATTTTTGATGTGACCCCGAACCGCTACCGCTCTCAGGGAGGGACGTTATAAAAGGCAGGTCCTGCTGAAAAGAACAGGCAAGTGAGCGATTGAAATAGTCCCCCTGTAGCTGAATTTGCAGTAGAATGCTAAGTGCCGGGATAAGATTGATGGTGGGCAGAAAATGAACTCACCAGTGGACCAAATCCAGAGAAAAGTTCAACTGGCAAAAGCGCCGAGGAGGCAGGCTGCAAAGAAAATCTGGGCCGGTCTGGCCGCTGTACATCGAAGAGACATTTTCCAAAAAGCATATATTTAGCAAATTTAATCTGGCTGATGCCACATTCTCGTCTCAGTTACGTCAGTTAAAGAACTTACATTTTAGTCCGTCCTTCAATGCAGCTCTGAGATCGAACCCGATTTTTAAAATTCTGTTATCATTAATAAATAATAAATAATTATTGTTTATCTTTGCCCAATAATAATTATAGATGATTTTTCGTCTTGGCATACGTTTTAACTTTAACTCAAATTTTAATGCTGTTATTCATCCTCTTACGCATTAAACTTACAGTGGGTTATTGGAAGCAGTTTTATCTAAACTACCAGTGCGGAAAAAGCCATGAGGAGCGGATTAAAATATAAATTTTTGTGAGATTTTGTACTTTTATTCAGCTTTAAAAAAAAACTTCCGGCGAATTAATGTCCCCAGAAAAATGATAAAATTATAAATTGCAAGTTAGCGCTGCAAGTACTAAGATCAAAGGTAAAATTAAATTAAAATAATAAATATAATAAATTTTAGAAATAAATAAATATATTAAAAAATTAAAAAACTCGTGTTTATCTATATAAATATATATATACTATATATATATAATATATATATGTATTAAAGAAATTTCAACGGAGTTAAACAAGTACTTGAACTAGTATGTTACCTTTTTCACCAGCAACTTCTTTTATGCACAGAATGGTTCGGTCAGGTTCACGTTCTGATGCAATCAAGGAGATTTTCCAACAACGTTCTTGCCGAACTCGGCGCAGGCGGAGTTATGTAACAATCAGGGGCAAATTTCATATATACACGTATGCTTTTAACTTCAGTTTTTTACATTTCCCATTGCATGTTAAATTGACAAATAGTTTTCATTTTTCGAGCCTTCTTTATGCCTATACGTTTTTAACTTCATTGTTAAAAATTTATAGACACGCAATTTTGGTACTTCGTGAAACCCTTTTGGTTGAAACATTTAATTGACTACAATGCTACACCGTCGTATTTTTGTTTGTTTCTTTGTTTGTTAGAGGAATGTTTGTGCTTTACTTGTTAATTTTGTCTGCTTGACAATGTGGCGCCACTCTTTGGAAAATAATTTTTCTGTGGTTTTGGTACTGAGCTTGAATTGATTGATATATAGTAATTCCGCGATAGCTGATAAGGTTATTATTCGTACGTGTTAGTGCATGTTTTTGGCTCGGCTGCGGTCCTTCCCGCAGT
>BOPP01000060.1:6693604-6764172 GCA_017312745.1 Gryllus bimaculatus
CGTGGGGGCGGGCGGGCATCTCGCTGGGGCCGCGACGCCTGGCCTTTCGTCGGCTGCTTCCGGCGCTTACGCAACGCGCTTTTCCTCGACCTCTGGGCGCGGCCGCCCGAATTCCCGCCGGCTCGCCCGTCTGTCTGCCCCCACGCGCGCGCGCGCAGGCACCGCTGACGACACTGGTGTACCTGCAGACCGGTCTTCGGCCCGGTGCCGCCTCGCGGCCACACGCATCTCCGTTGGCTGCGCGCTCGGCGTCAGAAAGTGCTTGCAAAGGAAGCTGTTCGTCCTGAGGCTGGTGATGCCTCATATAACAGTTCCCTCTAAAGGAAACGGCTATTAATTTTAGATGATACTTGGTATATTCAAGAAAATCATTAACATATATATTAATGAAAAGAATACGACGGTTAAATAAATAATTTCAGATTTTATTTTTTTCTAAAGAAATTTTCGTAAGTATATTAGTGTTTATTTAAATTAAAAATGAGATGATTCGTAATTGTTTAGAAATTAGCCTAATTTTATAACATTATCATTCATTTAAGAGCTGTTCTTTTTAACTGAATTTTTTCGTCCCTTCATATCTCATTCACAACAGAAGAGGCCACGAATGTACGATTAGTATTAGAGTCGGGCAGAAGTAAAATGTATTTATTAGTTATGTAGAAAGTTTGTATGATTCAAATTATTCGTGTGAAAGTACTCCAACAAATCTACCCAATGACTTTCGGACGAAACCTTCCCAGCCCTCATTTCTACCACTTCTTTGCTTCGTAACATAGTTGCAAATAAGTGAATCCATCGTTATATTGACTGGCTCCCTTCTGCTCGAAGGCAGCAGCCGAAGACTTTCTGAGGCCGCGCCGCCACTCCGAACATTCATACACCCAAGACTCCGAACCCTTCGGGAGGCTGCCGATCTCTGAGCGGCATGCGGCCACTCCCAAAGCTCTCTCCCAAGGAGGAAAAGAAGCTCGAAGGAAGAGTCTATCGCTTCCGTGCCCTAAAGGCGGCTCCACACATTCGGCATTCGCCGAGCAGCGAGCTACTGCTTGCCGAATCCCGAACAGCTGATTTGTTCGGTGAATGTTAATTCCCTTTAGTGTGTCCTAAAGACTGACACGCGGTGGGTAGGGCGAATACCGAATGTTTGTCGCTCGGCGAATAGCGAGCAACCCGTCACCTCTACTCGGGATTCGACGAGCGGTTTGCTTGGGATTCGCCGAATGCCACATGTGAGGAGCCGCCTTGATGTGTCCTAAAGACCAATACGCGGTGCATATGGCGAATACGGAATAGCTCGGCGAATAGCGAGCAACCCGTCACCACTACTCGGGTTAAGGCGAGCGGTTGTTCGGGATTCGCTGAATGCCGCAGGTGTGGAGCAACCTTAAGCCTCTTAAGAAGAGGACTTTGCACCTCCGACCGAACGGCTACCAGGACCTCTCCGTCGATGGGGATTGTTCAGAACCAGAGTATAGCCTGCTATCAAGCCCTACGTGAGGTTTAGAAGCATGCGACACCCTTGCGCCCACCGCACGCTCCCCCCCCCCCCGAGGTTTGTTACTGATTCCGGCGGTTTTGCGGTAAGGTTTGCGTTTCTCCGCCCTGCACTATCCTCGACCGGAGGCACGTCGCCCAGAAACAGTCAGTCAAGGTAATGGTATTTCACAGAAGAGGTTCCCTTTTTGTTTTGATTAGATAGATATTCTTGATCTACTTAGGGTTTAACGTCCGGTGCTAGATTTTCATGAGAATGAAGAAAAATAAACAACAAATTATTCGTGTTCAGTTGACCGAACGATGCTTACGACCTGATTATTTTTGATGTGAATGACATTTTTTTATTTAAATGCGTATTATTTATGAAGTCAACTAACCTAGATACTGAGTTGATTTTTGAAAAAGGCTTCAAAAGGCCCGCAAGCCTCTGTGCTTATGAGTAAGTAAGACGTGAGCAATGAACCAATAAATCTAACGGTAACTCCAAACCGAGAATCGAAATAGGAGTGAAGTCGATAGACGAACTAACTCCATATGGGCCCAGTCGATACCTCGAAATCGATTCTCACATCTAACCAATAGTATTCTAGAATGTCTCACAGCCAATGGAAACGTATTTTACGTTTATGTTAAACGTTGTGAAACATTGTTTATGTTTTCAAATCATCGATGTTTTATAAAATCGTCGATATATTTAATGTCGTCTTGTGAAGCAGAGTTGTTTTTTTTAAACATCGATGTGTTTTCAATGTTTTTACGTGGCTGATATTTTGTAAATGAAACAATACCATTATAATAATTAGCAGATATCCTTAAATCGAATATTCTTCATACGAACGTGGTCAATCGTGAAAAATAAATAAAATCTATTTTTCGTCAATAAAGAAGTCTATATTATTTATATCTAACCAAAGTTTTGTTAATTGTCCTGGCAAGTTTTAGACTTTGTTTTGTCATCTCAATTAAAAATAATTAATGAGATCACTTTCAAATTAACTTTCCCCCCTCACGTGAACTTCAGTGGTTACTAATCCAGCTTTAAAAACATTGATGTTCAGTAACAACAATATTTAGAGACATCGATATTTCCGGGTCGTTCGGATCTCTCCGTTTCCCATTGCCAAGAGTTGGGCTTTGTCTACGAGAACAAGTCCCGCAGAAAGCCCTTCCGCCCCAATGACATCTTCAGAAAACGGACTTTGATGCCCCAGAGACGTAAGCTGCTCCGGGGACACTTTGATGTAGTTTTAGGGGCCCCGTCATCCACCTCGCCCCATATTTTCGTCATTCCCCTTAAGATACCCTACGATTTCTTCCATTGAACCCTTCTTAACCTTTTTTCTTTACAAGATACATTTTTTCCTACCTACATTTTTTCTGAACAAGATAATTTAGGGTATGGTTTTTCATGTGAGGAAGAGGCTCTCCAAGCTAACTGGCAACCATGTAAATAGGTCAACATAAAATCAATTGCATTTATTAGTTGTGTCAGTAAAGGTATAACCTCATTCTCCTTGTAGTATTTATTCGACTAAAATTTGGCATGTGTAAATAGAACGTTTAATGGTTCAAGTGGGTCAGAAATGTACTTTTTCCCGTCTGGTCTTAGCCAGCGCACGCTTTTGTAAATACCTATCTGCTTGGGAATTTCTAAAATAAATCTCTGGAATCTGTTCCCTGATAGTGAATTGAATGTCAAAAAAACCACAAGACCCCACAAGGAAATTTCTTACTAATCTTAAAAGTACCTTAATCTTCTAGGACCAGAGGCGTGTCTACGGTATGGCAGTCATGGCACGTGTCATTGGCGCCACTCGTAAGGGGTGCTATTTAGAGTATACCCGTTAAAACAAATCACAACGGCCGTAATTTGAAGTAACCTGTCAGGGGAGCAAATTCTGTGCTTTCCTTGGGCGCTTTAATCGCTAGATACGCCTCTCTCTGGGTCAAATGTGTTATTCCTTTATAGCGACTAGTGATCACAGGTTATTCGGCAGCAAGTTGGTCAGCAATGTGGATGACCCTTTGATCGAATATCAATATTGACGTGAAGAATTCCGTCAATTCCGTCAAGCGTCCATTAAGAATTGTGAAGAACTGACGCTCTGTTTTTCACATTTGTATTATCATACATCAAAGGTAAATAACAAATATTTTTATTGAGTTGCCATTTTCTTCTTCCAACTTAATTGTCACCTGAAATTTCATTCATATTTATAATGAGTGGGATAGCTGTTTTACGAATGCGGAAGAAAAAGTATCTCTTCTTTTCCTTTCTCTTTTCTTCCTCTCTCTCACACAACACACAAACGTACAATGTACTACACCACGCTTCATTTTTCTTTGTCCGCATCCGCCCAGAGAACCCCTAGATTCAGACGCGCTCATTGGTCGTCTCCGCTTGGGAATTGAGATTTCTTGCCAGCCAAACGCATACTAATTGGATAATTCCTGGTAGCACAAATGATAAACGTTTATGGCTTTATTTGCTTACAGTCGCAGCGAGCACACGAGAGGCTAAGCTTGTATGTTAATCGCGCGGCGCGTTGTCTTGCTGACGGCGTCGTCGCGTGCGGACGCGCCAGGGTCAGGCAGCCAGCGGCGCTGGGGCGAGCGGCTGCGGAGAAGGCATGCGACATGTAATCGATGTAACGTCTTTTTATGTGTTCGAAACACACGAACGTTGTTTGTATCATCTTCATGGAGCAAACTCTCCCTCGCTCAAGATGATTCTTCTGTCGCTGTCTGAAGAATTCTAGCGGTCGGCTGCTCTGATCTTTCAATGGTTTCTTCGAACAATACCAGGCGAGTGGCGGAGTAGTACCCTAACAAATGGACCGCGCACGATCTTTCCTTCCTATTCCTTGTCCTATCCTCACCCTTTACTTACACTTACCTGCAGTAAACTACCATACAAGCCGGAAGGCCGGTCAGGAGCTTTGAACGTATCCCGGCTGGGTCGGTGCCCCGCTGGTGAGAGATACCTGATTGGGGAAAACTCCGTTGGTCGACGATAGGTCGGCACCGGATCTCGATGTGTAGCAGAGGAAGATCACCGCCACCTCTCGAGGAAAACAAGCACTGCATTTACGGGAGTAATGACCTTAGCCGTTGACGGAATCATTAACCAATCAACTAATCGAAATTATTCTATTATCTTCGTATTTCCTTCGCCTCGCCTCCTCTTTCGCACATGGAGCGAAGTTAAACTTTGATTTCAGTCAAATTTTAATGACAAATTAATATACACGACCACTGTCAAATTCAGTTTTGTTGCGCACGAGTTTAATGTTAGACGTTACTAAACCACCTGTATAGCATAGATGTTTAAAAAAATCGTCCATTATTAACATCGATGCATCCATTTTGAACATCGATGTTTGGCAACGTCGGTGCTTTGTTGTCGACGTCCCATCACTACTGTGGAACAGGAGGCGGCGGTGGAGACGTCTGCGGTGGCGCTGTGCTCGCGCCTTCCCGAATACAGAAAGAGAAGGCGCGGGAAGAACCTCCTCCCGCAAGGTCACTCCGGCCGCCACGTGGCTCGGCGCACGCTGCCCCCACACGTGGACTCGCCCACGAAAACCTCACTCCTGAGCGAGGTTTTCAAAGAAATGGTAATAAAATAAAAATTGAAAAAAATGAATGCGAATAAGCAAAATTTAATATACAGAAAACAAAATGAATCAAATCCAAACAAAAAAGACGTGTTTTTTCCGGCGAGGTTTTCTTTTGTTTGATTATTGGTTTTGTCTTCATTTTTTTCATTTTCAGTTTCGATATAATTTTAATCTTGCTTTTGTTTTATAATTTTCTTTTCAGTATTTTCCTTTCTTTACTTGGCATCTATTTCTTGGCAAAAGGAATTAAAACGAACAATTTAATATATATTCATAAAAAAATTTAAATTAATGTATTAAAATTGAACTATCACATGCTATAAATCACATACTGAACAGTACAGTGCGTGCTCGTTTCTTTATATAACAAAAGCTCAATCGATTAAGATAAAAATTGTGCCAAAATAGAAAGAGAAAATGCGTGATAAAATGTTATTGGTTTCATTAATTTACTATCGATCCCCGAAATCTGATTTGTGATTTCAATCTGTTTTATCGTCCAATTAATTTTATTTTCGACGGTCCTTTCTGTCTTATTTCATTCTTATATCAACTTCGTAAAAGAGAAGGAGAGAAAGTTGCTTCTCGACTGGACGAAAATAACTTTCGGATTTAGTCTTCCGGCATACGATATATCTGGGCTTGAGTGAAAGAAAAGTTTGTATTATATTCTCGTCTTGTCGAAAATAAATCATTTAAATGAGTTATTCTCACGCTCTGAATAAACACAAAATGCTGTCACTCAGTGGTCTGAAACGTCTCATTAAAATTAAATATACATGGTGTGTTATTACGAGAACCAGTTTTGGGAGCTGATTAATTTGCTAGCTTCGACTATAATTAGAATGACATGCATTCTAGAAATGATAATTCCTTGAGCTTAATCATGAGTCACATGTAATTTAATGGATAATGTTATAATTATGCGATGACATTTTAAAGATTTGTAGTTGTAATTTTTTTTATTGAAACTGCAGGGATTGAGATCTGTATAAATATACTGTTCTAAATATTTTGTTTTATAAATATAATATATTTAACGTAGTAAAATCATGAATGAGTAATCAATAAAAATAAAATATTATAGTGACGTTGTTTGCAATTACACGAGGTTCAGTAATGTGTTGGTAAGTTACCTATGGGCAAACATTATGATAAGGACACCAAAGACTGAAACTTAAAATATTTTCCATTCTGTCCCAAACACAAATGCATTTAATGAGTTAATTTATTTTCTGCAGTTTGTATTCTTAGATATAAATTAGACTAAAAAACGGACTATATACTATATATAATTATACATATTTTTTCATGATAAGAGAGGTACACCTTCAGCTGATATTCACAAAGTAGGAATATTCCATAAACTTACACATCACCATTCCTAACAGTGGACACTGAGGGTTGTCCAAATAGCACACTTATAGAAGGCCGGAAAGAAGATCAGAAAATTGATAATATAAATTTGTATTGCTGAAAAGTTAACTTAAATTTAAGAATACAGAATCATTGTTACTTTTCCTCCTACTTTATACTGTATGAGTAGTACAAGAAGGCAAAATATTAGAATCACCTCAACAATACTATTTCGAATTTTCAGTCTAAAATTCTTGTTTAACTCCGCACACACGACAGGATTAAAGTCTATTAGTGCTGTCCCATACATGAGCTAAGCTTGGGTAAAGATGATACTTGCAATTGTGTACCAGAAATTGGGATGTTTTAATGGATTGATGGATGCGATATGTATCACTCTGTGAGATTGGAAGCTTTTGAACCCAAACTTGGTAAATATGTCAAAAGTAAGATCCAGTTGTGCCGTACTGGAGATCATTGAGATATTTTAATTGAGGGTGCTTTACATCAAGACCGTGTGCCATTTTCAACATTTCCAAGAAATTGGCTGAACATTATTTCTATACATTATTTGCTCGAGTAGAAAAAAATGTGCATTTCCGTTTAAAAAACATTTTAGAGTTCTCCTCAACCAAATTTCGTGATTTTTGCTTTATATTAAGAAATGTGGTGGGCTCCAGATTTTTTATCGTTTGCTGTTATTAACTGGTTTTATAGTATAAATACAAACATTTTATAATATCTCAAAATTAGTAAAATATGATGTTTCCGACGCTGTAAACTGTTTTAAAAATAGTTTCTTGTAATGCAAACTTCTTTCATGCCCAGCTCTGTTCATTCCAGTATCTGGCATTGGACTTGCCAATGAAAGGTAGAAGCTGATAATGTTATATTCCAGTTGAAAAGTTCCCTACACCCAATGGCCTTGAACAAGTTACCTCCATACGGGATATGAACTGGTTTTATTAAATTTAAAATAGTTAAATTCTAGTAAAGCTACATTTTTACGCTGTTTTGCTCATATGCATCAAAATGGACATAGCGCATATGCATTAGCCCAAATGCTAAAGGGAACAATGAAGACTATTCCCAATTAGTTTCGAGAATTCTGGCGCAACATCTTTTACTACTATATTTTATTCTTTCCAGGATCTCCTTAACACTTCCATTTTTTTCTCCTCTAATTTTTGAAGAGATTAAAACTTCACAAATTCAGTCTAATTTGTGTTTACGTCTACTTTTGCAATTGCTCTATTAATCGTTTGTACGCGAATCTATACAAACATTAAAGGCGGCTGTCTCCTATGTTTATGTGAATAAGGTGTTAGTTAAGTTTATTAAGAATAAGTAGTGGGTCACACTCATTTAAAAATCAGTTATCTTATGTAAGATCAGCACACCTATGTAAGAACGTATTAGTGAGAGGTCAAATAAAAGAAAGTTCATTCATTCTGTAGCATTACTTACACTTTTATTTTCTCCGTATTCACTTTAATTTCCGAGACAATACTGGTCGTAGGTTTTTTTTCGTATTTTTAAAAATACGATAATTCGAATCAAAATTGAAATGAAATCTGCAGCGCGATTCACTTGGTAATTAAATTGCACACTTTAAGATTCAACACCAGTGTTGCCAACATCTTGAAATAAAATTATGGCGTATTGAGCGAAAACTACCTTTGGGTAATAGAGTTTAATCAACACCACCTACATAGATCTATTAAGGAGGCATTAGTTTATTTACTGGATAATCACTAAGTTCGCAGCGCCAAAACGCGAAAAAACACGTGTTTGTAAATTTCGTTGAATTTTATAGACGAATCCGAAAACACATTATCAGATTCCCATCAGGAGACTAAGACGCGTTGAATGACACCTCATATGTCTCGATTGGTGCACGGGAAGAAGTCTAGCAGTGAGTAACGGATCCGAACATCCGCACACTTGGAATTGCTCAAATACTGTAGAGGGATTTTAATAAAGAATGCTTACCTAATGTCGTCTGATTGTGTGAGTTGCTAAAGGTCTCTTGAAATCGTCCAATGTTTCGTTGTTTAGAGCGAGCTGTAATGTTATAATATGTGATGCATTGATTTTTAAATCAAGATGTATAGTTCACTACAAAACACATCTCTAGATCTGGCTAAATATAAAATATTCCAATTACATTTTCAGAAACAGCTTTAATTCTGTGTTGACAGGGAATAGTATTTGTATTGTTCAAGAATTAGTACATCTCCCTCATTTTTTTAGTCTCAGAGAGAAATTCTAAATGACATGAAATAATATTTTGGAGGGGACTGCATTTTCCGTATACTACATACTATGTTGTACTTTTCGGTCCGTCTTCAGTTCTTTCTTTTGTACGATGAAATCACAAGTTTTCAGCTACTTCAAATTTATTTTCGAATCTGCTTTACATCTTCAATATTAAAGCCAGTTATTTCTTTCCCAATGCAAATTACTCCTCAATTAAAAGGCGGTTTGCAGATCTTTTGTACATATATAAATGATGTCACGCACGTTTTTTAAAAATCCGAGTAATTGTTAAGTAACAAGGGATAAGGAGATGGAAAAGTTTCAGTATACTGCGCGTTCCCACTAGTTACTACAGAAACTTTTCCAAAAAGTATTCTCAAAAGAACATTTTTAATGTGAGTAATATTTATTCTCGAACTTCATTATGGTGAGTGATAAATAAAGGATCAATTCAAGAATGTAGTGGAATTTCATGTGACATTAGTATAAACGAACAAATATTATTTTTTAATAAAAACATACTTTTTACAAGCAAGTTTTCATAGTACTGTCAAACATCGATATACATAGCGCCCCTCTGTATTCCGCCACCCTCACATATCGTCCATAGCAACAAATGAGCAATCATCCTATTACTTATACTTGGTAGCTACCTCGACATTACTGGACCCTTGCCTACCGCCATTCTCCATGGAATTCAGAGGCGCGGAATGTTCTCACAAAGTTAGAAGCATTTTACTCTCGGATCATTTGGACATGTGAAGTTCTACCTGTAGATCCCCTAGTTCCAACCTCGCTCGCTTTCCTGGGAATTCCACCGGCTGTGAACTTTGCAAGTGAGCCGTCACACAACCTTGACAAGCTTGCGTCAGGACGAGTAAAGAAGCAGTCTTTGGACTTGTTGGTATTAGTGTGTGCTCGATAAGCAAGCGAACTAGTTTGAATGTTGAGGAGAAGCGTGAATTGTGTGCATATAGAAAAGCAAATCCTTCAGATAGTCTGAGGAACTTTTTAAATAATTTCGCATTACAATGGGATAAACCCATAAGCAGACGAAGAGGGGGAGGCATTCTTAGCGAAAAACGTAAGTGAGAGGAAATATGTGTCTTGTAAGGAACTCAAAAGTGCTAAATGTGAGAACGTAGAAGATGCTCTGGTAATTTGGATATCGCAAATCCACTAAAAATGGAACTACATTTCTCAAAAAAATGTCTTCTTCTCTGCGCCCTCTACAAAACAAGACTTCGTTGTAACGTCAATCTCTTCATAGGGCCAATCAGTGCTGTGAACAAATTTTGGCGTTATAACGATTTTTGACTGCATCCACTTAATAATATTCAGAGACACTTTAGAATAGATCTTTAATAGTTATTTATGATACAAGTGGTAAAGGTGACCTTTCATTCTGCGAGTAGGAAAGGCTGCAATACGAGGCTGATAGGCGTAATCCTAAGAGCAAAATAAAACCACTTTTACCACATGTGTCATACACTATTTTTTAGGCACCCTTATTGACTTTTCTCCTTTTTGTCCATTTTCACCGGGAGCAGACGAAGGGACTGATGTCACTGCTGTCCCATTTTCGACACCAGTTTGTCAGCTAGGTCGAACTCAGTCGCTGTCTGGAGGAGAATTATAGCGGCTAGCTGATCCGATCGATAGGTGTTTGTGCGCCGATCGATAGTTTCTCCAATCGATAGTTTCTGCGATCGATAGTTTCTCCGATCGATAGTTTCTCCGATCGATAGTTTCTCCGATCGATAGTTTCTCCGATCAATACCAGACGAATATCGGACCAGTACCCTACAAACGAGCCAAGGTCCACGTGCAATATTTCCTTCCTCTTCTTGTTCTATCCTCACATCTTACTTACACATACTTACACTTACAAGTACTACACATGCCGGCAGACCTGCTGGGAGCTCAGAGCTTGTCCCGCCGGGGGCGGTGCCCCGTTGGTGAGAGATACCTGGTTAAGGGAAACCCGGCGCCGGATCTTACCATCCAGCGGGTGACCACCTCTCGAGGCAGCCGTCCCTCGAGGAGAAAACGAATGTACTACGCTTACGGGATTAACGAACCTAGCCGTTGACGCGGCCAAATGACTTATCATTGTCTTTTTGGTTACTTTAGTCCTTTCGGTCAGACGAAAGTATTTTGTTTTCTTTGTTACATTCACAGATTTATCAAAACACTTGAGCATCATCGCAGTTTTGGCACCAGTGCTAAAAAATGAACTTTTAACACGCTAGGCATGCCTTGAAAGAGCCGATTTTAGTAGGTGAAAAAATAATTTATAATAACGCTTTAATCATGAAATATAGTACATCGAGGCCTCGAAATATCAAGGTTCCATCCAACATTTTTGGTGAAAATGATATTTTGACCTTAGCTAACTCGTTTGAAAAAAAATTAAAATAAATTTGAATAAAAATGGTAATATTTGAGAAAATGATTTCTATCCATGTTATTGTGATTTGATCAACACCCCTTAAATACAAAAATATTCAGTACAGAGATCCCTAAATAAACGTACAACAGTCTGTCAAAAAGAGATCATGAACTTCATTGTGGCAACTGTGCAGCCCTGATATAATTTCGCATCACTTTCCTTGACGATATAGCGAACCGAACAATTTAGTGCTACGTGACTTAAAACCGTACTTTGCTGTCAGTTGATTCATTTTATATGATTCTTAGAAGATTAACACATGCTTCGTACAGCTAAGGCAGTATCATATTTGTAACCACTTCCGACCTAGAAAATACGTCACAGCACACTGTCTTATCATTTGGTGTCGCTTGTCAGAAGCATCCATATATGAGCGAATTTCTTGAAAACTACAGATATCTTAAACAATATTGCAGTATGTAAAAATCCGACAATATTCGGAAGAAAAACCTCTTATTACCGAGCCCTGGTAATAAAAATGTGGATGAATCTAGTTCCTAAATTTAGTAAATTACTTTCCTTAACATGTGGTGTAGGCAAAATACATGTTTGTGGGGCCTTGAAACCGAAAATCGATTGACGTCTGTCCGCCAGTGTTCAATGCTAGCGCTTGAACCGACGATTTTCTCCATAATTGATATTCTCAAATAGATCTGAACTAACTCAATGCATCGGTAGTTTCATACGGATATTATGATGTTTGAAAGTACTTTATGTGAAACCTCAAAAACATTTTCAAAATTTTCTCAAAAAGGCATCAAATTTGTAATTGAACTTTGTCATCGGACAGCGTAAATGACGCTTAAGATAACGATGCAAATCCCATATTAGTTGAAATCCCAGATATTTCGAAAATTGCAATTTGTATGGGCGTGTTCTTACAACTACAATATTGAAGATTAATATTTTTTCTTTAATGAAATCTGTCCCTTAAACATCTTCAAATAAGTTTATGTTCAATTTTTTGAAAATACGTAGTTTTCGTTTAATTTTGCGCTAAATAAAGGAAAGTTAGAAAAAATCTTAAACAATTTTTTTTCTCAAAAACCGCCCCAAATTTTCTCCTTATATATAATTAGGGACGGTAAAAACTATGGTGCTAAACGTTGCCATTTTCGGCCCTCTCCATTCGCTCGAAAATTGCAAAACATTAACATTTCAAAACTACAAAATTGAAGAGTGAAAAATAGAAGAGCAAAAATACCTTTTGTTGGCAGAGCTTGCCTAGATTACTTGAAAATAAAGTTTGGAGGCCTTAGTAAAATATTGGTTTCCACAGTGTCTGTCATAGATGTGTTTCGGGTGTAAGAAAATGGACTGTGAGTAAGCAGTGTTCCCTTTTGGGTCTCTGCCGACTTGGCGAGAACAAACAAATCACGCGAATGATTTTTGTGTGCTGAAAGTTGAACAAAACAAATATTCATAACAAAATAAATAATAAGAATATAAATATTCGAAGTATAGTTAATACCTAATTTGTTTTTTCATCTCGCTGTAATTAAACTGATGATCACAGTTCGTTAAGAGTTTCAACAAAGATGGTGAGTGATTTAAATATGCTTACTTCAGATCTTCTATTTGTCCAATGCATATCATAAAGAAGGAATCTTTGAGGATACACAGAAAAGGAACATAATAATGTACGAACGCTGTGAGAATTACAGGATCTGTGAGTAAAATGGAATAGTAGAGAAGATAACTTTTCTTGAGAAACAGAAAGTACTCAAATTTCAAGTACTTTGTGAACGACATCCTGATAGCTAAGAAAACATGGAGGCAAAAATATGAGCATAAAATTCCATTTCATTAATAGCCATCTCGATATTTTTCCTGAAATATTTTTAGTGGAAGATTTTAATGAAGAACATGGGGAGCATTTCCACCAAGACATGAAATATATAGAAAAATGTTATCCAGGTCGAAAGAAAACTGTGATCATACATACATAGCTTCCTATTTCTTATCTCTGAAGAGGGTAATGTGTATTTTCCAAACATCAATCTGTGAAAATCAAAATTCTGCAGCATAACGAAGCGAGTTTGTGGCTCTGTAGACGTACATAGAACTTGCGTGGAAATTAGTAGATAAATAAACTAACATTCTTTCTGGTTTTATTTAACACAGATACTTTTCTGCTAAAATTCACAATGAATGAGATTATAGGTTCAGCCAATACTTCAATAGAAATTATGGAAAATCATTCCATGTTGCATAAAATATTTCTTCAGATTCGTCGTCAGAAGCTACAAATACATTAAATAATCTATCTGAACACAAAACCTAACAAACAATTAAATTAAAATTTATAAATCTGAGTTATTGGAGTCGGGGATCATTTTGTGTAAATTACTATCAGACGTGCAGTGGAATAATCCTGAAAGATAATTTATGATTATTAAAGTATCAAAACATAAACCAAATTCCACCTATGGAACTTCTGAGCTGAGTCAAATCAATGAAAACTTGTAGGGCTCCTTCCTCGCATTATTTGCAACTTTTGTAATTTTTGAAAATTTAGAGTTCAATGCCGATTGGGCTTGCACTATCTTTATAAGGTACTTCGCACTATCCAATAAAAAAAAAACTTTTCTAAAACATCAGCTCTTAAAATATTCATGGCCAGGTTGTTGAAAAAACGAATAGATTTTTGTGCAATTTATACTTGAAATTAATTCAAATTATAAATAAAAAACTGTTTTTTCTAAAACCGCTTATTTTTTCCACAGAACAAGGGACGCTTAAAAGAATTGTGCAGGTCTCACTTTCGTAAATTGCAAATTTAGAAATAATGCTAGAAAGTATGAGCTGTTGTAGCATCACTAGTTAGTATTTGACATCAAAAATCGCTGTGTGGCTTCTGGTTGCAATGTAGTTTCTGGTGGGCTTCCTCCACGTTCGGGTGTTATTGGGCGTAGCCTGACCGGCCTGCAGCTGTTGCTCCTGAACGGGTCAAGGGCATGAGACCTCGCGACGAATTTTGCGCAGCTACAAGAATGACAACCACAGGATTAAACTGTTCTCTTACGACATACAAATGCCTAGGCCTTAAAGACTATATCTTCCGTTAAGTCTCTTTCAGCCTTTGCTTTGTTCTCTGAGAGACATGCCGTTAGGGAAGTGCATTCACTTATCGCTGCGAATTATCTAGGCAATGTGGAACAATGTCGTCGGGGCGTGCCGCTTCGGAGGTCGATTCAGAGTGATGGTGCGAGGTCATCAGTCGGAAAAGACCTCGGATGAGCCCCGGGGAAGCGTTGATTCACAATTTGGTGGGAAGAAGCAGGAAGGATTGAAGTGATCATGTTCTAATGGACTCTAAAGCGCAGCTAAGTTTGCGTGATATGCTGAGTATATGTTGGCAATGTACATTTAAAGTAATAATATCCATAACTGATTAATGAGGTAAACGATACAAACATCAATGGTAAATAGTTTACGTAAGAAAAAATTAAGGAGCTCTTTCACTCTTGGAGAATTACTCCGTATTCCGATATTTCGAGTTTTACTCACTCTGGGATGCGTTTGTTCATTTGCCAGTACCAGCAGCATTTGATTTTGTACTGTTGCGAAGTACTGACTTCCAAATGCAGTACCAGAACACAGTTCGACCACCCCTACTCGTTTACTATTACTACTACTATCATTAATTATGGTTATAAAATAATAATTATAAGAATAACAATGAAATGCACGATAAACCATTCACTTGCGGCAAGGTAATTAGAATCATTTGGGAACAATCATCACTTAAAAAGTTAATAATGGTTACATATGTGCCAAGTTCATTACCTCTTTGAATCCGACTTTGGTAAAGAAAAGCAATTGCAAAGGAATTGCTTTGAAAGGCCCCGACTGATAGCTAATTTTCTTCTCTTGATAACGACAAATTGGCAGAGACTTTTTATTAAATGTAAATATAGGCAATTGGAAACAGTGACAACTTTCGAGTAATGGTATTTTGTGACATTTTAGAAAACATATTATTCGTCTTATTTCTCGTTAATCCACGATCCGTCATCAAATACCTTATATTATCCACGCACGTATTATTGTGCCCTCATTTCGCTAGATGCGAGGGGAGTGGGGGGTGATTATTTTATTGTCATGACTATTATATGAAATCTCTAGCTCGTTTTTCGATGCAAACTATTTTCCATTAGGCAGGAGCAAACACTTCTTGTTATCAGAGTTTGTCAACAAAACTTGTTGCTATCATTTATTCTGAATTCAACTAATACTATTAAGGGAGTAAGGGTAGGTATGCTAGGGCTCAAGAAAACGTGAGCGAATAATACTACAAATAGATAACATTGGATACGAAAGAATTTTTATTTCTTACCAAATAATGGGAAATATAATGGGTATGTCTACCTTTTAATAAATTACTTAAGAACAATCATTTACATAGAAAATAATATTTTTTAACACGCTGTGCGTGAAACGCGGTTTCTCATTCCTGTTTTCCGTGAGGGAAGCATCTATTTTTTTCACAGTCTGCAAAACAACGCGAACGGTGTGCGAAACATAGCGAAGCGGGTGCAAAACTTCCGTAACGATTCGCAATGTTTTTTCTACTCTCCATGTCTGTGTTTATTATTTACAAACAATAGTGTTACAATACTGACTGAATAGAATCTATTCACTTTTGTACAAATAAGGTATTTCTAGTTGTTTGATATTTAATTTATCTTCCTTTATTGGACGCATTGCGTTTCGCTCACGGCGTGTTCAAAATAGTATTTCCAACACGGGCGCGAGGCGATTCCCGCACTCGTTTCTTTGTCGTCGTCGCTACGCTCAGACGACAAACTCGACTCGTGCGTTAAACACCTGTTTCGCGCCCTTGTTGCGTGAACTACTATTAATCAAAGTGAATGGACGGATTATGATTCATCTTTTCATCGGCAATTTTTCCAATGAAGAAACGCTCTTCGTAGTCTAATAAAATAAGAATATGAATTTGTTTCTGTGCTCAAATAAGCGAGAAATCCGTCGTTGAGCTCTGAAAAATTTGTTCCACCGTCCAAGAATTAGTAACATGATGTATTAAAATGGCACACTTTATTTTTTTAAATACATTAATTCGTTCAAAGAAGTAAACTGCTCAGTGGGAAAACAAAAATGGGAAAATTTGTAATACGTGCTTGAAATAAGCAGTAACCGTAGACAACAATAATCGCATTACTGGCAGAAATAGAAGCCGCAGATTATTAAAAATATTTGGAAACGCTTTAAAATATTTAGTCGTTAATAAATAATAGTTTATAATGCTGGAATACGAAAAGATCTCATATCTTAGGAATATACATTTTCCTTTTAATGACATTCGAGATATTGCAGAAATATCGATGTATAAGAAATCATTTTGGAACCAAAGAGCGTTCTACTGGTGCTCTCTCCGGGATCTGCTGCCTTGCAGGGTACTGCACCATACATTCAGCTCTTGGCTGTATTACTGAGTTTACTGCATTTACTCTTTGGCCAAAACGTATTTGGCTGCGTCTTGAGTAATAGAAAAATAGACTCTTAATTAAAACGCAGCAAGCCCTATGAAATCATTTTTATCAACGATTATTATCATCATGGGGTCCACACAATAAAGTTAAACTTTTGTTACTTGTAATTTCGTTCTTTTTGATACATCTTCGCCATTATTCTCGGAATAATAGAAACAGGCATTTTACAAATCGCGCATTCATATCAAACTACACAAATAATCCCACGTATTTCGTAGAAATAGATTATGCTGTTACATAAATATACTAGAAAATGAAATTAATTAATGTTTAAAATTTTACACGAGAGTATATAACTTCTTACAAAAACGATTGCGTCCCTTTTCGCAGAGCCATTAAATACTTGTATGCTTTTTATTTCGGAATTGTGAAAGAGCTTTAAAATTTCCTGGCTTTGACTTCAGGGTGTGCCCTGACTATCTACAGATTGTTGTAATCAAAGACATTCCAATCTCGACGCTTTGATTCCAAGGTCACATCTTTCGATCTTACACTACAGCTCATAGGGGGCTGGTGACCTCATACGACTCGGGATGGTCACACGATTAATTACGAAATATTTCGTGGAACTGGCCTAATAACAGGTTCGGTAACGTTAAACACCGATAGAAATTGCGTGAATTGATTGCGGAAAAATCTCTATTACGTCAGCTGTCCTTTAGATTGCAACCCTGACATTCAAACCCGAAAAATGAGCCACAAATTTCTCTCGTGCAAATGGTCTTTTGATTACAACCCATGAGGTAAATGTAAGTGTATCTTTCTGAAGGCATGACCATTTTTTTATTTATGCATTAAAAAGAGTTCTTGGCGAATGTTATGAAAGCGATATGAAAATGAATTATATTATTCTTATTTATTTAAATTATATTATATTATTTAATTCCGAATATTTATTGGCAGGACCATGAAACGTGTGGACAATGCGCAAAATCACCTTGCACGATGCGTGTTTTGAAGAAATCGAAATGGAATGATTTACTAAATTATCAGAGACATTAGTAGTAAACATGTAAGTTAATGATACACTTTGAATTTGTAAAGGATGACTTGGTCAGCAGTGATCCCAAGTTAGCTTCTCTGAGGTTCTGAATTCTCTGTATTGTCGTAATTTCGAATGCAACTTCAGCTAACAAAAAAATCCAAATCAAATATAGTTTACACAATACTACAACTATACCATTAATAAAAGAAATTTGCGTATTTGTTAGCCAATATAATAATTTTGGGAAAAATAATTGGGGACCTCTAGGTGGTAGGAACTCTAAACACAGGCTTAGTATGCTTGTGAATTAACGCACCACTGGTTGCACGCAAGTAAAAAGAAAATCTATGCGTCAGGTTCTGCACGTGCCGAACTATCAGTTGATTTAGTAATAATTTCAATCGCTATTGCATATCTTACACAAATTCTAGGGATTGTACATTTTATTACAACAATAATTAATACACAAACCCCACGAATATCATGTCAAATGCCTTTGGAATATGCGTTAAATGAGAGATAGGATCCATATTCTCTTTCTGTGCCGCCGGGAGTTCGAGAAGGAAATAAATGGGATTGAGAAACTACAAATTACACTAATTTATTTCCCAAACTAGTTTAAGCGACAGGAGGGCTACTCAACCTACATTATTATTTCGCAGTAAATTCTTCAAAACACTTATTGTAAATCATGAGTGTGCACCCCTTTTGCAGCCTGACCGCTCAAATTTCGGTTATGGCACTGTATGCATTTTTTTAATATAATAATTTATTATTTTATTCGTATATTCCTTTAATCACACTTTATGTAATAATTGTGAACAGATTTAAGAAAGGTTCTATGTAAAAGAGAAGAGGTAATTACTGACAGGTACAATGGTAGCCTACAGGTTAATAGTAAACTTCAATAAACCTAGACCAACGAACATTTAAGAATAGGCCTGTGTGTAAGTATTGTGTGCCTGTGTATCAACGTGTACCTATTGGGTTTACCAACAATATAATTACATAAATGCTTAATACTAACTTAGCGTGGTGCCTCTGTGGGGTATCTTGATGTTAAACATTTTCTTGTGCTATAAAAGTTCACAAAAAAGAAGTTTTAAGTCAGAGTTGTTTTAAATCAGAGACTATATTTTTACAACGTCTCATGTTTTCTACAAATAATCCACATTTAGTCTATATGTCATTTTTCTCACTTGGAGTACGTAGACAATGTAATCTGCATAGACTATTTAATATAATATCAAATAATCCAAAGGTTATTATGTGTAATAATAGTAGTAACACGTTTATATTTGAAATTTTATAATCAGCATGTTAAACAAAGTATATATACAGATAATTACAAATGTTTTATCGTCCAGATTGACAAATCAGTTCTAAAAAAGAAGGCAGGAATCATTAATATCGTATGAAATTTTAAAAAATATTATATAATTAAATTATATAAAAAATTGAAAATTTAGCTTTGTGATTTGAATCTCGAATAAAAAAACAATCGATCGATACCATCATCGTCCTTGCAACTCCCCAAGCTTCAAGTTCATTTAGATAAATGGGGGAATATCAATTTTTAAGAAAATTGGCTGAAGGGTTCAGGCACTAGTTTTGACAACAGACGGACAGAGAGATTGCCGCCATTTGATTTTTCGGTATGAAGGACCCACAAAACATGCATTCTGGCTACCCCACGCTTTAGATGATTTTTTCTATATCTAGCAACCGAATTTGTTCACTTTTTCGTTATCAATATGAGTTTTTCAAATTCGTAATTTTCCGGCGCACGATTACATAACTTTCTCTTCTTACGAAGTACTGTCGAAAGGGCGAGAATATAAAAATACAGAAAGTTACAACAGAATTTCAGGAAAAACAACACTGCATTGGTGTGACAGGTAAAAGTCAATCAAAAAATTTATAAATAATAATCGTACAGTTTTTGGCTGATTTTTTGTACAATTTGAATTTTTGTTTTTTGTGCAATGCTGTCCCACCTGCATTTTACAAAATACCCGTGCGCGCAGTGTAGGGCAGTAAGTATTGCGGACACCCGTGAGCACAGGTTCTCTAATCGCCAAACTCACACACCCCACAGAAAATGTTGACTGCCATGACACACATAGATGGCGATAGTATACGTTGTCTACACGTTGGTTACGTGCTGTTGGTTACGTTACAAATTGGTTACGTTGTCTGTGGACCTTTATGACTATATGCACATCACTGTTTTAAATATAATACATATGCCCATCCATCTTAGAGCATATAAATTGATGTATCCTCACCTTCAGAGGGTTATTGCAGGTTAAAAATAAATTGAAATCAATTAAAAGTAATATAATTTACAATTCAGAAACTAAAAGTAAATAATCCAGGATGAAATTAAAATAAAATTACAGATATATAAATTTAACAAATCCCATGAAATTTAAAAATACGTAATTAAGCATCAAATTTCTACAACTGAAAATTGCCTTTCAAAGAAACGAGGAACACATTTTCCATTTCATAATCTTTGTTTTATAAAGCCGAAAAAGTTAAGTTGCGTTGGATGGAATGGAAAATAAATACGTACCACCCACACGAAAGGAAAACTCACATTCCGTAATCATTGTTTGTACTAAGGTTCTTTTCTATTGTTCCACAATAATTTTTGTTTGTACAAAAAAGTTATTGAACTTAATACAAGTATTTTAATGCAAAGTTCACGCCAGTACCATCCCGTCTGTAACTACGATTGAAACCCTTTTAATTTGTTTCAATTTTCTTGTTTCAATTGTTCCACCAGATTTTTATTTTTTTCAAACATAATTAAACTACAGTCGTTTCAAATTGAATGGTACTAATTTCACCGTAACTTCATCCTCTCAGTAGAAAACATTTGAAAGGGGCTATTTCAATTGTTTGTTCGTTTGCTCGTTTGTTATCGTTGATTCCACCAGAATACTTAATGTTTTCAAAACTATAATAATTTATCTTGAACCATTTCAATTTCAAGGTTTTCAACTTCATTTGGCACTGCTCACTTAGTAAAATATTTTGAAACATAATTATTTCGTGTGTACCTTGTTTGTTTACCAATGTTTTACCAGACGTTTCGGTCTAATCTGGATCAAATTGCCACTAATTTACCCCCCTCCAAGGAAGATAATATGATAATCGGCAGGATTCGAATCGGCAAATCGACATTTCGACATTTGGCGCGGTCGGGCGCCAGAATGTTCCTTGTTATCAATGATCGCTCGTCGCATGAAAGAATTCTACCTGCCGGAAGCACTTACGTATTACATTCTTCCTTAGGTTTTTAAAAACTATGTTCTAACACTGGTTTAAAGACTTCATTTAATTAGTTTTATGAAGTACATTAAATTTATCCGAGCATTACAGGTTTGACTATTACGAATTATTTTCCTAGGTTCTTTCATTATTTTGTTTGTAATCAAAAATTTCTTACAGAATGTAATATGATGTTAAACTGTGTTATTGACAAAACAATCATAACTCTTAACAGCCTAAGAGGTTCTAAACTGGTGCTACAACCTTGAAACTTCATAAGTACTTATTATAAAGTCTATACTGACAAGTCGTTTCATCGTTTTGCGCATTTGGAGGCCTGTTGGGGACCAGTTGAGGTCATCGTATTTCCACAGCGAATAAGTTCTTAGAAACGTTCACGATTGTACTAGAGTCCCGCTCTTAAAACTGAGCAACGTAAGAAGCGATGAGGACAAATTCATCAGTTTCTACTTCCGCCATAAGAGGAAGAGTCGTAGAAACTTTAGAGAATTGGGTTCTTTAACCTTTCTTAGAAACCGACACCAATGGGTTTGACCTCTGTGTTCTGTTCTCTCGCTACAGTGGCTCTCAAAACTGACCGTTCACTATGTAAGAAAATACAAAATAGTACAGAAAAAATATTTATTGCAGAATTGTGAGATACAAAATAAATATAGGTATTAATGCAAACCTTCTTCACTCATACTCTAAAAAATCACAAAAATGAACGTATACTGACAATTTGTCTTCGAGAAAAACGAGAAATAATAAGTCAAAATTGTGTGGAAAGACTTTTAACATAAATAACAACCTCCAAACTTGCTGGCATTGATCTTATAAGCTTTCTTGTAAATGAAGGCGCGATTTTCTTCCATAATTAAGACAGGACCCTGTTGAGATTTTTTTATTCTAAACTTAATGCTTCTGCACATGTTTTTACGATTCTCACCGAACGTTCTCAATAGAGTTGAGGTCGGGTGATTGTTGCAGCGTTTCAAGGTGCTTTGGTACATTGTATAATAACCATAACTTCACAATACGGATGAACGCGTTATACTGCTAAAAGTAATATGTCAGCTCTAGTGCAAGATTATCTGCACTTTGACATTACTTTTGAAAATTAATAAATATCCAAATTTGTCAACTGTAGAATCAATTAAATGGAGTTTACCGACACCTGACGCAGACATACAGCCCCTTTCCATAACCGTACTATACAGTTGCTCACAAATTTGTATCTTGTAATGCTGCGTTTACCTCTCTCCACACGTAATGTTGCCCATCTGATCCAAATATTTTAAATTTACTTTCATTGCTAAAAATCACTTTTCGCCAGTACTCCGAAGGGTGATTTCTGTAATATTTCGCGAACTGTAGTAAATTGTGCAGATTTACCTTACTAATCCAAGGCTTCTTTTTCGCTACTCTCCCGTTCTAACTCGTCTCGAAGTACTTTTCGGACAGTTTCTGAAGATACAGTTCTCCTTGTTGAAACCACCCACGGAGTCATTTTAACGACTCTTCGGCGAGGAGTCCAGCTGCTGTTATTGACAATATCTCTTTTATCTCGTTCGTTGAGTATCGGGATTCAGCCGTGGCCCCTTTTATTAATTAATCTGCCATCGTACTTGAATTGGTGAATGAGGTCTTCCCATTGTCGTCGCAATACCCCTTAGTGATCTTCCCCTCATGGCTGAATTCACAATGTCTTCGTTTTTCCATCGTCGTTTCCCTTCTCGAGGTCGTTTTCAATACGATTCTGGCTGGGGTGGTGCCCCGAAACTGGAAGATACCTGGTTGGGGAAAACCAGGCTAGCCAACGGTAGATCTGTGCCGGATCTTGCCAACCAGCGGAACTGACACAACACTGCCCCCTCCTGAGATGAAAGCTTTGCCTACGCTTACGGCACTAGTCACGTAGTTAGCCATTGACGCGACTGAAAACACTGATCAATTAACGTTTAACTAAAATGGTGAAAGCTATTTTTTTCATATACAATTTTTGATGGGGCTAAGCGACACGTTTTTAATTATTTATAGTACGATTTAGAACGGTAAATTACGAAATGTCGTATTTTAATACTCTCTATATATCGATATCTTTGCAATTTGCAATATTATTTGTCAGCAAGGGCAATTTATTCCACTCAATGAGAACACTTTGGCACCTTCCTGTACATGTAACATAATTGGAAGGGTTTTTTATCAGTAGAGAAGAAAAGATCGCCCGCAGTCCTTGGCCCGTTTGTTAGGTTACTGTTCCGGCATTCGCCTGGTGGTGATAGGAAACACCACGGAACAATACCGATTAGGGTAGCCAGCCGCTAGAAGTCTCCTCCAGACGGCGTCTGAATGCGACATAGCAATCTTAGATTATTGGCTATTCGGGAGACGCCGCGTCGTTGGCTGGGAGGTCGACGTTTCGCCTGACATGTCGCAGGCTTCCTCGGGGCAGTGAGGCAGTGATACGTAGCTATCTTAGGTCGAAAACCCTGCCACCGTCGGGACTCAAACCCCAGAACCTCCCGGACAGAGGCACTACAATGGCATCAGTGAATGCCCTGAGCCACCTAAGCCGGCTGGCCTCAAATTCTCAATGTGTGGTATGTCAACAATTCTTCACCGCTTAAATGAGCTGTGGAACGGCGGTCCACTCTCTCATGTTTCCGCACGAAATCCTCTTGAGAGCGGCGCACAGTGGTACCAACGGCGTAAAACCTGGTGAAATATATTTTTAAAAATCGCGTGACATTAGTTTTTGATGCAAAAAATTAAAACATGATTACTTTCAAACGCACTGCATTATTTTCTCCATTTCTTCCAAAAAAAACAAAGAAAATGTTTAATTAAAATATTTGTTTCTAATTTTCAATGAGCGCAGACATTTGAAAGAAAACTATCTCGCCTCCGGCCATAAGAGCTTTTTTGTACGATTTCGTTTTAAACTTGGGGAAAGAAAAAAAACCTCTTTATCACAAATTTTCCAATGCCCACAGCAATTGAAAGAAAACTTTGCCCTCCTCACTTTTGAGAAATTACTATGGCTTCGTTTCATACCAAGGAACTCGGGAAAAACTAAAAAATAGTTTTGATTTTAACTGAAAATGCTAGTAATTTGTTGCGTTATCCCGCTCATTCGCAAACTGCGCGTACCGACTGAACGCTATACTTCGTGCATATCTGGCGGCACAACTGACACCATGCGACTGCACTGCTCTGTGGAAGAGGCTACCCCTCATTAATTATTTGCTATTCACGTATTACATTTTGGAAAAACTTGTACTGTTGTATCTTATATGTACTATTCTATGTTATTAGTTATAATGTACTATACATGTATTATACTATGTTAATGCAGTACTAAGAATTTAAAAAATGTTTCTGTTTTATAACGCAAACGTGAATTGTGAACATTTAATGACGAATTGTCGCTTCCTGGAAGCCTTCTGTCGATAACGTCAGCTGTGTTTAAGTGTGTCTAAGTCAGCAGTGACGAATTGAGTGTGGCAATTCAGTCGGTGCGGGCAGTGTGAAGAATAACACAATCAAATATTCACATTCTTTGGTCAAAATCAAAACAATTTCATGATTGGAAGCTGCTTAGTTTTCTTTCAATTTCTGCACGCAGTGAACATTAATAATGTAATTATTGTTTTAAAAAGTTGTAGATATTCAAGCATCTGAAACATTCTGGCTAGGGAAATAGATTATGACAAGGAGCAGAAAATTACCATTTCAAAAAATGTTCACTATTTCAACTATTGTTTTATTGTATTTACTTTCCCGTTGCTTGAGCATGCTCTGTGTTATGCTGCTCCTGATACACCATGCTGCACCGGCTCCTTACATCACGATGGATCTACAAAATCCTCACAGAAACAGAAACTATCTTGAATAATATTCTATTGTATGTCTCAAATTTTCGCGTTCAAATGAAATTATTATTAAACACAAAACAACAAAATGTTTAAATGTAATTAATATTACACACTGAAATTAAACGTTAAACGGTATTTGAATACTGTATTATTTTCCTCTGTACATTTCCTTCTGAATTAAAATGTTATATTTCCAATTCTTTTAAAGAATAATATTATTTTTTGATGGGAGAACGATTGAAACTTTAAGGTCCAAGTACTATCATAAATTTAAAAGGTATTTTATTTTTTAACTTATGAATGTAAAGTATTGAATTTTTAATTTAAATATGTAATTTTTAAATTTAAAAATATTTAAACTATATAATTAAACATAAAGTGCAAACTTTTAATTGCTTTTTTCTCGAGAATGCACATTCATGGTTTCGGCGTAAGAGGAGGCGATATATAATAATAATTTACGGTACACGAGAAAATAAAAATATTATAGGTACGAGTGAGAACGTTTAACTCTCGAGAAGACTCAACGTTAGGATAGAGGTAATAACAATGAGTGAATAAAATATGTTTAGAGTGTCATACATTTTATTTATTATCATTCATTTCTATTTTATCATTGTGGAAACGAAAGTGTTCTACTCAAGGATCGACAACTTTCAGACTACACAGATTGTAAGCGGTGCTCATTGTCACTAGGTATTTTGCAGTTGGACTCTTAATGGGAGGCTTAGATGTTTCGTCAGATCTTTCGATACGGCCCCCACAGCCCTAATTAATACTGAATCAACTTAAAACCTTCGTTTGCAGAGTTTTTCCTGCTCCATCTGGAGATCATGCTATTTTGTTTTGTTCTCTACCCCCTTCTGATCCTATATGAAATTTTATTGGAGAGCCACATCCACCATCCATACCTACTTCTCTTTAACATCGTCGAGATCCGTCATGTTATGATGCAGCATGTGGTATGTGTGGACCTCTAAATCCTTGTATTGTTCCCACCATTAATCAGTGGCATCAAGTCTCACTTTTCACACAGATATCAGTGTAATTCAGTGACCACCTGACCTGGCGTGGTTTGTTATATGTCTTAGCAATCTTGCTACAGGCACTGATTAGGTGATTGTATATTTTGTTGTTTGCATGTGTACGCCATGTGCACTTACCGTTTTTGGTCATGTTATTTACCTTGCCTTGAATGGTCTTCAATTTATTATTATTATTATTATTATTATTATTATCATCTTATATGCCATTACTGACCACGCTACACAATTAACGTAATTTTTCCAGGATCAGTTTTTCAGCTATATCCCTTAATACAACAACGTTGTTACGCGATAAGGGATGAAAGGACACGCACAAATACGACCATGTTTTCGCATGATTCGAACCTGCAGCCTCCTCGGAGCAGTCGACGGCTGCCGCAACCGTCTGCACCACGGGGCCAACAATAACTTCTTCTTCTTCTTTCTTTTTCTTCTTCTTCTTCTACTTCTTCTTTTTCTTCTTCTTCTTTTTCTTCTTCTTCTTTTTCTTCTTCTTCTTTGTCTTCTTCTTCTTTGTCTTCTTCTTCTTTGTCTTCTTCTTCTTCTTTGTCCTTCTTCTTTAGTCTTCTTCTTCTTTGTCTTCTTCTTTTTTGTCTCCTGTCTTGTTCTTCGTTTGTTCTTCGTCTGTTCTTCGTCTTGTTCTTCGTCTTGTTCTTCGCTTGTTCTTCGTCTTGTTTCTTCGTCTTGTTCTTCGTCTTGTTCTCGTCTTGTTCTTCGTCTTGTCTTCGTCTTGTTCTTCGTCTTGTTCTTCGTCTTGTTCTTCGTCTTGTTCTTCGTCTTGTTCTTCGTCTTGTTCTTCGTCTTCGTCTTCGTCTTCGTCTCGTCTTCGTCTTGTCTTCGTCTTCGTTCTCGTCTTCGTCTTCGTCTTCGTTCTTCGTCTTCGTCTTCGTCTTCGTCTTCGTCTCGTCTTCGTCTTCGTTCTTTCGTCTTCGTCTCGTCTTCGTCCTTCGTCTTCGTCTTCGTCTTCGTCTTCGTCTTCGTCTTCGTCTTTCGTCTTCGTCTTCGTCTGTGTCTTCTCTTCCTCTTCGTCTCCGTCTTCGTCTTCGTCTTCGTCTTCGTCCTTCGTCTGTCGTCTTCGTCTTTCGTCTTCTCTTCGTCTTCGTCTTCGATCTTCGATCTTCGTCTTCGTCTTCGTCTTCGTCTTCGGTCTTCGTCTTCCTTCAATGTCTCGCTTCGTCTTCGTGCTTCTCTCGTCTTCCAGTCTTCGTCCTCTTCGTCTGTCTTGTACTTCGTCGTTTCTCGTCTTCGTCTCGTCTTCGTCTTCGTCTTCGTCTTCGTCTTCGTCTTCGTCTTCGTCTTCGTCTTCGTCTTCGTCTTCGTCTTCGTCTTCGTCTTCGTCTTCTTCTTCTTCTTCTTCTTTTTCTTCTTCTTCGTCTTTTTCGTCGTCTTCGTCTTCTCATTATTATTATTATTATTATTATTATTATTATTATTATTATTAATATCTTTATCATTATTATTATTACTATTATTATTCCACCGTGAAGTGAAAGCTATTTTCGTAAAAATTTTTCGTAACATTTAGCGAAAAATGTTTAACCCGAGGATTTCGCGACTCGGCCCCATCGTGCGGTGCGTGGGGCGTATTTTGTGAGAGTTTTTGGGCGGGAGCTGCCCGGGGACAGACACGGCTTCTCGGCGCCGCCGGTGGAGCGTGGCGGGCGCGCTTTGTGGCAAAAGAGCCGTCACGACTTTCCTCCGGCGCTCGGCCGGCGTTCCCGGGACGCGCGTCCACGACGACGACGACGACGACGACGACGACGACGACGTGCAGCGCAAACGGGCAACTCACGCGGCAGAGGCCACGGGATTCGCTTTCCAATTTCTCGCCCATGAGGATATTCCCTGTTTTGTTCTCGGATGAAGAGTGTAGAATGTATCAACACTCACTCGTGGTTGAACTTAGGGAAATGACTTCTCATGCCGTCGGTGCATAAGAAGTGTAACACATCTAAAATAATGTCGTTTTTTAGGAGAAGGTTGAGGGAGCTGTTTATTTCAAGGCCAAAAAACGAAGTGTTTTTCTTGAGGTAACTGTTAATTTCGAGGCCAAAAACAAAGTGTTTACTGTATTCACCAGGTTCCTTGTTAACTATCTTTATTAAAATTTTACAACTAAAAATAATCATTCTTCTAAATATTTCTCCTCTAACTCAAAAACGGTTATTTCGTTTCATGTGTCATTTTTGGTGTACTTAGACGAAGAAAAAAACATTTACATGTATCAGGAAATTCAGATTTGGAGTTTTCCGAACATATATACTTTCTTCGGGAAGTTATAGGGTTCGATTCCCGAGAGAGGAGGATTTTCAACTCTTGCTATACAGCTAGGTCAAATTCAATCGTCTGGGGGAGAATTCTAGTGGCATGCTGATCTGATCATTAGTTTTCCGTGGTTTCTTCGATCAACACGAGGCGAATGCCGGAGCAGTACCCTAACAAACGGCCCATGCGCAGCGCGGACATTTTCTTCCTCTTCCTTGTCCTAGTCTTCCTCTCCACACACTTCACAGCCTACATATTTTGGGAGACCAATCCGGAGCTTAGAGCTTGTTTCGGCTGATGCAGTGCCCCGCGATGGGAGATAACTGAGGGGGAATCCCCTGCAAATCCACGTGGAGGTCGGTGCCGGATTTCACGTTCCAGTGGAGAGGAACACCGCCACCTCCGGGTAAAAAAAGCCACTACTCGTAGGGGACTAACGACCATAGCTGTTAACATGGTTCATCAATCAAACCGAGCATATATAGTGACTTCGTGGACGTCTATGCATCGCGCTCTTGATAATTTTAGAGTTTTCCAACGTTTTAGTTACATTAGTACTCACAACATTGTTTCACTGTTATAAGGTTGTACCTGTAGCTCAAATATCACGGTGTACTTCTCGTAATGTGTTGACGTGCGTCAAGCAAATTCTCATTAGGACAAATCCTCATTCTTTTCGCATGTTCTACGAAAATCCCCGTTGAGACGAATTCCTAGGCACCGAAGTAATCGATGTCCTTGTTGGAAAAATTCGGTTCTCCGAATACAGTGTATATATTGGAAAGTATTTTTTCAAACCAACCTTTGAATGCTTATTGTTGCTCTGCTATTCGAAATGTCGAAGGTGTTTATTACACAAAATATGCTTAAAATTGACTTAAGAGCTTGTTTCAAAAGATTCGTTTTTCCTTCCCTGCACACACTATATACACTACACTCTTTACATTACTATCACATATATGATATTCAGTACGTATATGTATTATTAGTATGTATATATATATGTATATATATATATATATATATATATATATATATATATATATATATATATATATCGATTCATTGTTTCTACGTTTCCTTGCCACGACCCAAATTTTGTTCATTTTATGCCAAAATTCGTATTAGGCGAATACGTGCAGAATATCAGATCTGTGAAGTGGCTAGTACGCTACATCAGAAAATTATTTAATAAAAAAACTTGTACTACGCACAGTTTGACCATTCGCAGAAAGGATTATGTAATTACTTTGATTTGACGTAAAGAAATGCACAGGAGACTCATTCAAGTGATCAAAGAACGACGAACTTCTTCTAAAACAATTACTTTTCCAAGAAGGCCTAGGCCATTCACCTATCAGTAATAATGCTTGCCTTAGAACCGTCTCATGTGACATCGAATTTTCTAAATTGATTAGATTTTCGGATTGGATATTAAATTCATACCTATTTTGTTAAATCTGTTGCTATATTTTTCTGACATTGTGAATCCAAGGTACAAATCAAATGCATCAATGAAAAAGAGAAAGATTCGAGCAGGTTATTTCTTATGTATGAGCAAATGAGATCAGAAATTGCGATTCTGTTCTTTTAAAGATATGCAAAAAGCAGGTGGGCTTCGATGTTTGATCGGAACTTACCACATTCACTAAACTGCGTTGAGAAGTTGGCAGTCATTGAGTACGCCTGGGTCAACAAACGCTTAATAAGGAATTTTAGATGTCACTTCACGTGTAATGTCGTGAAGTGCGTGGTCAATGCTTGAGGTGTGGCGGAAGGTCACCGCAGAACAAGCAATTCGCGAACCTTTGTCCTTCCAAGTTCCTTTCAGCTCTATTGTCTCGAGGCTATGCCAAATGCAACATATTTTGCTGATAGATACTTTGCAATTCTATTCGAAGATAACTTCGAGTATAAATTATTATTTCGATGTATGAAATTATAATATTTGTTTTAAAATACGTTCTCTGAAATTGGGTCTTTGTCATAACTCATACTCTTTGTCATGTTGCTGGAACTTGAAATTTAGATAATCATTCCTTTATTTGTAGTACCTATTATAAATTTATATAGCCATTTAGTGAATTAATTATACTTAATAATTCCAAATTAGTGATGCTACTGCGCGAAAAAACGGCAAATTATTACAAGACCCTGTAAACGAAAAAGTGTATAAATCCAGTTGCAAATTTTAGAAAAAATTCACTAACACGTAATGTAGGAGGAAACCGAAAAATTGATTGACGGCAAAACGTCTGTCAGTCTGTACGACCGTCCATTTGTGAACAACGCAGCGGCTAAACCGTTCAGTCGAGTTTTTCCAAAATTGGTATTCCCTTGTCGATCTTACTGATGTCGCGGATCCTTGAATTTGAAATCGATATTTTAATTTTGTGTTGGGGAGGATACTTTACATGAAGACCCTCGGACATTTTCAAGGAAATGGCTCCATTGATATTGATTAAATTTTGTTGTTGGATAGTCTGAAGGACGTTTAAGAAAGTGGTGCAGGTCTTATATTGGTAAAGAACCCTATTTTTTCAAAAATAAAAAAAAACACTTTTTCAGCGTACGACTACAATTACAAGATACATTATTTTTCTAAATGATACGTGTTCATCAAAAACAGATCTTCAAATAATATCATGTTGAATTTTTTGAAAATATGAGTATTTTTTGTGTAATTTGGCTACTAATGTAAGTCGCAATCGATTTATGCAAATGGATGCTACGTAAGTTAGAATTTGTATTTTATTTCATATTTCATTTTTTAATTTTTATTATTATTATTATTATTATTATTATTATTACTAATATTATTTCATTTTAAATAGCATCCTTTAATTATGTTAAGTATGAAAACGAATGGATGAGCGGTCATTGTTGGTTGTTGTATTCAATTATTGTAACGCTCACTGATAACAGAAGTCAGTAATGACTGCTGCCTGTTGTTTGCAGTAATATAAGCTAATATTGTAATATATACTTCTACAGTTCGCAGTTATATATTTTTAGAATATTACAATACCAGTGTTTAATAACTACCATTATATATTTTTCGATCTATTTGTATTTGTTTGCCAAATCTATCAGTATCGTATTATTTATTAATTTTTAATTAGTTTACGTTCTCGCAGACTGCTACGAAGAATATTGCAAGGCTAAAAAACTCCTCGGGTAATATTATCTGTACAATGAATAAGGACCATGGCGAGAGTCAAAAAAGAAATTTTTTAATTTCATTAAGACTATGAGTCATTGTTACTTTGTAAATTTAATAAACTACCTCTATTTTACAATTTGTTTACCGTTTAATAATTTAATACCTATCACAAAGTTCTTCAGATCAATCATTCCAAAACCGTTCTGGTTTTTGGTTCATTTTTCCTTTATTCTTCAATTAATTTCTGAACTGGTCTCTTGCCTTCTGGACATTAACATCCTTAATTCTGCTTCTCATTTCAAATGCCAAGAACAGAACTTTGTACTTAAGGAAAATAAAATAAATTTGAAATAATAAATATATGTTATTTAGAATTGTAAGAAGAATTGAGAGATAAATATTATAAGGATAATAACCTTCGTGACTAGAGCAATTCAGTCACGCTCTAGTAAAGAGGTCGCTGATAAATGAGACCTCGCCATAGAGGTTACGTTTTTCATGAACAAAAGCTTTATCTGTTTCGAATGTGTGTGGTCAAGGACTTTTTTTCTTTTTTCAGCGGGTAACGATAACAAGGGGTACATTATTTAAAAAGGTGTATTATTAAAATAAGGAATGTAGGTAAGCAAATAGATATTACTCGGGCAACTTTTCTTGAACGATGGATTGACGATTTCGGGTGGAGTGGGGGTATTAGTTACAAAGTAGGCCACTAGATTATTTTAAGTAATGCCAACGTCTGTGAAATGAAAGTCAAAACTGCATCTTGTGCTTAACTTTTTCGGGAGTTTTAGGTGACTCTCTTGAAGGACCTGGACCTGACTCAGCCATTTCTTTCGATATTGATAATAAACCTGAACAGGCGTTCTGCATTATGAAAGCAACTGGCTTTGACTAGCTTCTGTTTCGCGCCAACGAAGTTTCAATGCTTGGAAGGTTGTCATCAGTGCCCGCTGCGAGCTTTTGCGTTCAACTGTTTCTTGCACAAGGGAGGGGGTTCAAGGTCATCGTTCAAGAAAAGTTGCGCGAGTAATATGTCTTTCCATTTTTACTTTATCATATAGGTAGTGAAGGGAAAGTATTGTAATGTTGCAAAAGAGAGTTTTTGTTGGAAATTTACATTTTGGAGACCCTTGAAGCCGAAAAAGTCTTTATTCCAAAGTATCTTTCTCCCTTAGAAAGTATTGAAAACCCATGCCCATGTATTTTATGCCCATGAAACCTTCCTAGAACCGACGACTTTCTTCTTCAACATTAACGAATGACCAGCCAGCGTCAATCAAAGGTGCTTCACATGAAGCTTCATAAACATTTTCAACATGTTCTCAAACAGGGTGACCAGTTTTTGACTAAGTTGTCTTCGGGTAGCGTAAAGAACACAATATACACGTGACCCCACGTGAGTACACACAGCACGGGACAGAATCCGCAGAGGCGCCCTCCTCCACCCCATGCCACAGGAAGCTAGCTGCGGAACAACAGAAAAGATCTGCAACACCAGACGACAAGCTGGAGCCCCTGCCCATATCTCTAATAGATTTATGTATTATAAATAACACCAATAGCATACATTAGAAACAATAACCAAGAATGTAACACAATAAATAACACATTTCACAATGTGATTTGTCTCGAGGCAAAGTAGAGAAAAGCAAGGAATAAGAATGATTGAAATTAAATAAAATCTAATAAAGAAGCGGTCTTAAATTAGTTTTAAGATAAAACAAGTAATTATGCAGCCTGCTGTGTTCTGAAACATTTGATGTGCAATTTTGAATACAAAAAGAGAACGGAAATTCGTGAAATTAAGGAAGTAAAAGATCCAACCGAACCTTCATATTTGATGTGTTTAATTGATGTGATTGATTGTGGTGGCGAGTTCTGCAGGACCTTCGCTTCTCCTCTATGTCCTTGAACTAAACAAACGTGCTGGTCGCTCTTGCATCATTGAGGTTTTTACAATGATAAGACATGTGTAATGAAACGACGTATCCAAATACAGGCGCCAACGCTACTTGCAAGAGAAATTGTAGAATGCTGAAATTCTTCATGAAAATAAAGTTATAGTGCATAAACAGCACATATTTTCTCGTTTCATTGGTAACGGTGCCTTAATAATATGTTGCAAATTCTTTCTTACTTACACTGCAGTTGTCACTTGAACAACTAACCTATCGAAGAGTGAAAACCTTTTTAATTCGAAAATGTAAACGAAAATACCTCCTTTACCATTGAATTAAGTGTAATAATGAATTCAGTAAAAGCTTCAAATGATGGACATAAACGTTGCCAGGTAAATATTTTAGCCTTGCCTGGCTAAAGCTGGGGGTATACTCCTACCACAACTATGAACTAGTGACGCTATGACAGCACATATTTTCTCGCGATATTTTTAAATTTCCAATTTTCGAATATTTAGAGTGTTCGACGAAAATAAGACTAACCTCATTCTTTTAAGCGTCTATTCTTCTATCCGAGGAGAAAGATTGAAGAAAAAAATTTGGGCGGTTTTTGAGATATTTTTTTCAAATTTCGCGAAAAACACTGGTTCTTTTAAAAAAAATTGTCTACAACCCTTTTCTAAAGAGATGGTTTTTGAGACCCGACTTTGTCTAAGGTAAAAATCGCTATCTTCAATTTTTTAGTTTTTAAATGTTAACTTTGGCAGTTTTCGAAAATACACAGAAATAGCCGAAAATGAGACTGTCACAATATTTTTTACCGTCCTTTGATACACATGGTGAGAAAATTCTTTTAAAAATTGGTGCTGTTTTAAAGAAAAAAATGTTTAACAAAAATAAAAATTGCCAAACTTTCACGCAAAATTACGCGAAAGCTACTTATTTGCAAAAAAAAACTTGTACAATTTGTCTTATTATCCACCTTAATTTAAAAATGTAATTCATCACTTACAATTATAACCATTGACATTTTGTGAAGACGCATTTTTCAAACGATTGCTACACATTGCGTTTATATACTCTCGCTAATCGTTTTTTTTATTAATTTATTGTCTACCTGTTCAACATACATGTTTTTCAGGGTTGTGAATACAATCATACATAACTTTTTGGCTTTTATTTCCTAACTGTGGGGTGCCCTCGACGGATGCGTATAGTGTTTTTGTGTTTATTATATTTTTTATTTATATAATTTAAACTATTACGAAGTATATTAAAGAGTACCAGGACTAATCGTTGATATGATTATTCGATGAAGTTTATATATTTGAGGCCCATTTTCTGGTATTTTATGGTGCATTCTGAATCTGTCTTTAGGGAAGCGTGAGTTGATGCGTATAATTCGGTTCTTGCTGTGTGCGTCCAAGTGTTGAAAATGGATGGAGGTGCTAGGAGATGAGGGGTGAATGTGAAAAAATCTTCGGACAGTTGGTAATGTGTTCTTTATTGTCGGAATATTGCAGTTGTCGTGGTGGATTTGCTTTTTTCGAAATAAACCATGGCGCTTTAATTATAGTTCTTAGCGCTTATATTTTGTATGTTGACAACGAGTTTATATTAGATTTTGCTGCATTTCCCCATATTGGGCATGCAAATGTCATAGTTGGGTCGAAATTATAGACTTGTAAATTATCTATTCCGGTCTCTTATTTTAAGGGAGGAATTTTTTGTTAATTAGTGCGTAAAGTTGGGAAAGTTATTGCTTGTGTTTTTGTTCGTGTTGTGTAAATGTGGTTTTCCAGTTTAATTTAGTATCAAGTTGCATTCCTAATAATATTTGGACTGCTGTATTATTTGCAGCCCAGGGAATATGTTTCGTTGTTCAAAATTAACTGCGGAGGGGTGTGGGGATGTCTTAGGTGTAAAATTTTCGCCTGTGTTTTATATGATTCATTTAATTCTCCAAATTTTTTGCCCATTTATTTAATATGTCAAGGTCGTCTTGTAAGTTATTTCCTAGCTGTCATAATGTCTCCCATGTATTGGAAAAAAGTGCAGTGTCGTCAGCGTAAAGAATGCTATTTGCGAATCTATTAGTGGTGATAATCGGATATATATAAATTGAATAATACCGGTGATAAATGGGGACCCTTGGGGCAAGCCCTGCTGAAAATCTGGCGTAAGATTGACTATATGGCATCATTAATTTTTGACTTGGAACTTTCTTTGGTTTAGAAAAATACTTTTAATAATTTGGAATATAGAGTCTGGAGTGCCTATTTGTCTTAATTTGTTATGAGAAGGCCTTGATGCCTATATTTTGTCAAACCTTTGTGTATATGTCGAGAATATTGCGATAGTTGTGTTGGTTTGCGCATGGAATCCTTGTCGCATATTATTCGGTAAGCCGTAATATTTGATGTGTTGTGAGTGGTTAGGCAGTCGAAATTCCAAATTGCCGTGTCTGGATTTACATTGGTGTTGGTCATGAATTTTATTAAATCGTTTTAAGTTACAGTTTCTCTAATAGTTTCATCAATGACGGAGTAGACTTATTGGTCTAATAGTCGCTGGATTCTTTGGATTCTTTTCTGCTTTTCGGAAGGTAGCACTGTTGCGATTTTCCAATCGTGAAAGTTAACCTAATTCTGAGCTGTGCTCCGCGTTAAATATTGCGTGAATGCCTGCACTATCGATATTTAGTTATTTAGTTTCTTTTATAACTTTATTAGAAAATAAAGTCGTATCATGCTGATTTTTTTAGTTTTTGATTTTTTGAATTTCTTGTTTAATTTTCTGTATGGAGTATATGTACTTTTTATATTGACTGGAGCTGTATATAGCGGTTTCTGATTAGAATTCCTACTACTTGTTTATAAAAGTGATTCGTTTTCGACTGGGGTTCTGGTAGTTGATAACGACTTTCAAAGGTATGTCTAGATATAAGAGATGTTTATCTATTCAAAATCTAGATAATTTTGCCACCATGTGAAGCTAGTTTATAATTTGTGGAATTTCCTTGGTTTTTTGTCTTGTTATTCTATGTATGTAGACCAATATTGCCTATAGATAGTACGTATGAATTATTTTTAGAAATAGTCTGAAAGCTTGCATATTCATTGTTGGTCTAGTTTAGTTTTAACTAGTACCGTCAGTGTAGTTTTTTAATCTTTCTTTTAAGTCTAGGTCGTCGCGTGTCATTTGACCAATAGCATCTATAAAATTTGTGTTTACTTTTCATTTATAGGTTTATGATTTTTTATTGGGATTTGTTGGGCTTGTAATTTTATTGGGTTTTTTATTTTGAGGATATGGTGGGTAGAAATTTGTGAGGATCTCATTGTATGTATAGCTGATAATCGATTTTACTTATCATTTATCTTATGCTTTTTTCGGATTGAATGTTATTGCGGAGTTTCGTAGTTAAATTTTTAAAATTTCTCTGAATATTATAAAACAGTTTATATTTTACCCTTTTGCTGTTATATAAATAAGTCATGATTAAGATAGAGAGGATTGAGAATGGATGATGATTATTGGATTAGTGATCCGAGTCGAGTCTAGAAATCACTTTTTGGTATAAGCGTGGAAAATCAATATTTTTTTGTGATGAGGTATTAATATGTTGCAAGGAATTAATATTTCATTGTTGTAAGGTAATGTGATGAGGTTCTATATGGGGCCATTAATACTTAAATTGAGAGTAGTAGCTAGATTTAGTAAATTTTGCCCTTGAGGAGTTGTTGTGTTGCATCCCCATCCGCAGTGTTTGCTATTTAGGTCTCGCTAAACGTAATTAAAAACACTCAATCTTTGAAATTAAAACACTATTTTCGCTTCGCAATCTATAAACTCCCCTCACCAATGCTTGCTCGCCCTAGTCGAAGACCTTGAAGAAATTCTTGACACAACCAACCGAAGTATTGAACTAATCACGGTAGATAAGTGTTCATTCTATTACTTTAACGATTTTACTAAAATTTACTTTTTAAATTTACAAGCACACATCTGGGTCCCTCTTTCTTTTTATTTCAAGCAAACATCATGCACTTTAGTTGAGTAGCTCAAACTTCTTTCTGAACGAAAACTCTCCGTGTTTAAAATAAAAAGATTTGTAATAATTTAACAGTCTTCGTCAAGAGAAAATATTACTAAAATAATTTATGCATAGACAAAGATAAATATTTATTTTCAAAGCATGTCGAAGTAATGTGTACCACAAGTGCAAAGTCATGATAAAAAAGATGTAGATTAACAAACGTATAGTTAATAACCGCAAAATGGATAAAGGATATTAATAAATTTGATTTACAGAAATGAGAGTTTTGATTTTAACAAATCCAATAAATGAGTGTCTGAGAGACATGGCGCGACTATTCGCTTTACGACCACCATCCATCCACCAACCATCAGAGGAGGATTAATTTGAGACCGTTTCTTGTTGACCATTCAATTAGATGTGCCAAGCCTCGCCAAAATTCGTTTATTATCAATTCTACCTGTGCATGTGTCCCGGAGATATAAGTTTGTAGGTAATCTGCGAACGTATGTTTAATACTCGTACATTGTCAAGAGAACGCAAGATAAAGCATATTTGACGTAAGTTAAAAGAACCGAGTCGTAAATAGCTTTTGTTATTAAAATGTTGCCAAACGGGAAGTACTTTGTATCCGTACTCTAGTCAGTACTGTAAAAAGCTTTGTTGTCTCTACTGCACTAAAAAATAGATTACGATGTACTTTCTGGAAATTTTCCAGTAATGACTTTCGCACCGTGAGAAAGGCGTGGAAGTGTATTGCACAAGGACGAACTTGTTTATAAAACAAGAAATACGGTGCTCGACAGTCGCCTCGAAAGCTGTTCGTGACAGAAGTATTATAGAGTTTGTGCGTGAGTCATTTCCCGGAATTGTATGTTCTGGTAGACATTACGGACCAAAAGAAAAATTAAATTTCATTATGCATCAATTCATATCACTTTTTAATATCTTGCTTTTACAGTTTTAAGGATTTTATTTTTAATGATACAATTTCATTATTGCGTCGGATTTCATGACATTTTAATAAAAATAAAAAATGCGAATGTTAAATATGTTCAAAACATACATCGATATATTTCAATATATTCATATTTTCTCGTTCTTTCTCGCTTTCTTCTTCTCCTTCTTCTTCTTCTTCTTCTCCTCCTTCTTCTTCTTCTCCTCCTCCTTCGTCTCCTCCTCCTTCTTCTCCTCCTCCTCTTCTCCTCCTCCATTCTTCTCCTCCCCTTCTTCTCCTCCTCCTCCTTCTCCTCCTCCTCCTTCTCCTCCTCCTCTTTCCCTCCTCCTCTTTCTCCTCCTCCTCTTTCTCCTCCTCCTCCTCCTTCTTCTTCTCATTCTTCTTCCCGTTCTTCTCCTCCTCCTTCTTCTCCTCCTCTTCCTCCTTCTCCTTCTTCTCCTCCTCCTCCTCCTCCTCCTCCTCCTTCTTCTACTCCTCCTCCTCCTTCTTCTACTCCTCCTCCTCCTTCTTCTGCTCCTCCTCCTCCTCCTTCTTCCTCTTCTTCTTCTTCTTCTTCTTCTCCTCCTCCTTCTTCTTCTTTGAGATTTTCTCCCCAAGCTCGAAGACGCAAAAAAGAAACAATTCACCGGTGTCTTTAACTAGATTGTGCAATTACGAAATAAAAACCTCATCCGACTTATCCGCGCCGAAGCATTGAAATTAAATGAGTGCAATCTTGCAGATGTTTTACACGCTCTCATTTTTAAATAACTTTATACACTACATCGAACAAAATACATCGGGTGACTCTTCGATTGATATCCACTGATCGCTCACATTTCATTCAAAGCGAGATAATGCTTTTAATATTTGCGGAGGTATCAAAATATTTTCTTCCTAGGCCATCGAGCATCCTAAAACTGAGTTTGCTTTATTTCAGTGATCAAACTTCTAAGGTGACTATACAGTGCATTCAAAATTTGCAATTATATTGCAACTTTGGCAAATTCGTTCTATTTTTGCAAACAAGTAACCCTGTCATAAATGAGAATTGGATTTAATTATTGAAAACTGGCGAGTAGATGACTACAGTACTAGTGTGGAATTTTATAACAGTAAAACGCCGATTTCTATCAAACCTTATATCTGGGAGCTCCTAGGATTCTGCTAACTTGTCAGCTAGGTCGCATTCAACCGCTGTCTGGAGGAGAATTCTTGCAACAGGCTGCTCTAATAGGTAGTTTTCAAGTCCAGGCGTATGGTGGAGAAGTACTCTAACGGACCAATATCCGCGCTCTTCTGGTGGGAGACACCTGGTTGAGGAGAATCCCTGTAGGTCGGCGCCGGATCTCGCCAGCCAACGGGGGAACATCATTACCACCACCTCCAACGATAAAAAATATAAACTACTCTTGTGGGACTAATGACCTTAGCAGTTGACGCACCCCGTATCACCATTCAATCAAATCTTATGTCCCTAGGCAATACTTACTCAAATTCCGTGGTGGAAATTTCCTAATTTTCTGTCCTACATGAATTACATTCCTGTATGAAAAGCAGTCAATTTTAAATCTGTTTATGACTACTCCTTCTACTCTCCTGGTCCCCCCTCCCACAATTGGTAGACTTCCTCTTCTCTCCATTCCAAAAGATGGCTGCCACCTAGCAGTACCGTGCATGTTTTTCAGTTTTTGTATTTTTCCGACCATGTTGTGAACATTTGTAAGTGATTCACGTTGCTTGGGATGTAAGTATTTTTTGATTTGATTTATTGTTTATTTCATATTATTTGTCAATTTGTTTTCACATAATTCACTGTATTTCTTTTTGCTCCATTTATGTTAATTTTTCAATTTTCTCCTCCTTGTTAGAGACCCATTAAGGATGGGAAAAGTGTTTTCCCGAAAGTTAACTTTGGGTAATAATGAATAAAATTGTAATACTTTCTGTGTACGATTATTTCCTTCCCATTAATACTTACTCAAACAAAGAGATAACATTGTTTACTCCCACAAACTTTGTACCTCAAACAAAGAGATAACCATACGGATAGACTAATGTGTCTTTTTTTTAGAAATTCATCAAATTACAGAAATCAAATATTCTATATAGCCCCTTTCAATATTTCCTAGACCAGTCTGAGCCAGTCCTACGACAGTGAATATTCTATAAAGGAGTATATATTTCTAACGAATTTTAAGTGGTCCTAGTCACTGATGAGAATGATATCCACTACATGACTAGAAAGTTAATTGAAGAACATGAAAAGTGAGGACTTGCCATTGATATATCAAAAACCAAATAAATGGTAGTGTGAGGCAATGGTAAGGGTCTGTTAACCCATGCGCAGAGGATTTCAACAATCTGGGTGTAACTTTAACAAGTGGTGGTTGTGACAGCAAATATGTCCGAAACAAAATAAATAGAGGTAGGCAAGGTATAAGATCTTTATATCCATTGACATGGAATTCAAGCATTCAAAACAAAAATTACAATGCATCAAACAATTGTTGAAAGTCTATTCACATACGAAACTGAGTTATGGACTATTAATGCCAGGGATAGTAGGATCCAAGAAAAAGAAATTGAATATTGAAGACGGTGTTGTCAGGTAAAAAAAAATTAAAAATCAAACAATAATAGAAATAATTAAATTTGGAAAGTGTACAGTAAAACAAATTCAATTTAATGAATGGAAAGAAACATCAATAGAAAATGTCAAAAAAAGTCAGTGCCAGACCTAATTAAATAAGCCAACAAATGCGTCAATCCCCAAACATAGAAAGAGAGGCTTTACTGCTCCAAGGCTGTTTCAGTGTTCTTATGCATAAGCTGTTTTACATGCGGGAATTGCATTGAAGATGCAGCGCGTTTCCTTATAAGATACGGCATCCGTCATGAGAGCACGAACGGAATCAGAAACAACTCCGTCTCAGACGCTTGAGTTCTACTTCCACTGCGTTTGTAACTAGTGGAGCTACAACAGCACCTACTTTCTCGCGTTATGTCAAACTTATATATTTTTCGATAAAACAAGAGTTCGCCCACAACAGGTCCTGCGCCAACCTTTAAGCATTTAATGCTCTATTCCAAGACAAGAATTAAAGAAAAAAATTGGGGTGTTTTTTACAGCAAATATCCCCCTGCTAATCCTTTGGGACTAGCTGTATTTTTCCACCCAAAGCGTCGGCTCTCAGCAGATGTTCCCTCACCCCCCGGCCACCCATCGTCAACAGAAGCTAAACAATGACAACCTATTGGAACGATTATATTATGTAGGTCATCAAAGTGAGAACTGGGGCGACCAATAGGCATCCACAACCCCATAGAATATTCTAGAAGTAGCTAAGGAACTAATAGTGGCTCAGGGCGACACACACGTGATCAAAGGGCACTCACACACAAGATATGGTAACACAGGCAAATGAGAGAGGGGGATGCTGTCTGAAATCCATGGAGAGAGGTTGTCTGAAATCAATCACGAGAGTCTGTTTTTATTTTCATGCAGCAAAGACGTATTTCTTTGAAAAACTTCGAGATCTGTGACTATTTGAAACTGCAACAAGAAGGCTACAAAGTTTTCGCACCTCTGGATGCCATCCTCTCTGGAACCGGTGCATTATTGAGAACTATCATCAAGCGAAATAACCACGTCAACGGAATTTATTCCGTTCTGCGGACGAAAGCCAGAACGTCCAAAAGACACGATGAGCATACTGCCGTCACGTGCATTCCGACGCGGGTAGAGTGACGATTGACGGCTCGCCCCAGCGAGAAAACCTCACACCTTCATCACCGGTACGAGAGCGAGGACCTTCCATCCAATGAACGGCGCGTGGTGCGGTCCCAGGACTGATCCAGACGCGACCCCGCGCCAGCCCTGCGACTTGCAACGCCGCCCCTCCTCTAGCGGCATCACCTGGCGTTCGCGATTTGAGCGCGAATCCAGGACGGTAACGAGCAATTCTCTACAACGAGGTAACGCAACTGCCAATTAAGAGACTAACGCTAGTGGACAAAGAAGGGGATTGCGTGGTTACAAAGTAATTAAACATCCATGTAATAAAAGTGTCATTTTGAATCAATGTGTGCTCGCCATTCTGACGGATAACACTTCAACAATTAATTGGAAGTTTTTTCTTAACTATTGATTAAGTTTTATGATAAAGTTTCCAAAAGTTTGGGTTTCTGTGCCTGTCTGCTCGGTATCAAGTATCGAGTCTATAAAATCAGGGGCACACCCAGGACTTTTTTCGACCGGAAAGGACTACCCTTCAGCTGGTTCAGGTACCCTTCAGCTGATTTGATATTTCATATAAAAAATTGTTAGGATGGGCTGAATTTTAAATGTTGATTTACAGTTAATATTTGTAATTCACAATTGATATATAGAATGCCTTTCGTTAGTAAAGAAAATTAGTAAATGTTCTATGATTTAATATGTATCATGAGCTTTTGGGGGGAGAGGGCTGTAGCCCCGTGAGCCCCCCCCCCGGATATGCCAGTGAATTAAACAATAACTATTTTTACTTTCTCGCATTTACTAACGCAAGAAGAAAAAGTATTGTAATCGTGTGCCGAAAAACGGGAAATTTTCGACACTCTTATTGCCGGGCCCTGGTAAGGAAAAAAGGTTGATAAATCCAGTTGCTAAATATAGAAAAAAATTCCTCTAACACGTGGTGTAGCTGGAATCCATGTGTTCCTTCATAGCAAAAAATCGATAGGCGGCAAAAGTCTGTTTGTGTGTCCGTCTCTGCTCAACGCTAGCGCATAAACCATTTAGCAGATTTACTCCTAAATTGATTTTCCCCAATCATTCTAACTGACGTCGCGGCCCCTGGGTTTGAAACAGAGATTTCAATTTTTCGGGGTACTTTACATGAAGCCCCTGAGACATTTTCAAAAAATGGTCTTATTTTCGTTAACATCTCCGATTTTTCGAAAATTAGAAAAATAATTTTTAAAACTTCAAAATTGGAGATAGACGTGCTTGTCTGAGACAAAGTCTGTTGTACAAAATTACTTTAAAAAAGGTCAAGTACAATTTTCTTGAAAAAATGAGTATTTCGATTGAACTATACGAAATTTTCTCTCAAAAACAGCTCCAAATTTTTTCTTTAAATTTTCTCTTTATATGTAATAAGAAATGGTAAGAAATTTGGCGCTAGTCTCATTTTCGGGCATTGCTAGTCTTTTTTCGAAAATTGAAAAAAAAATCTTAAAACTGCAAAATTGAAGATAGGGATTTTTTCCTCAGACAAAGTCTGTTGTACAAAATAATCTCTTTAAAAGAGGTAATAGACAATTGTTTGTAAAAGTTAGAAGTTTTCGCGTAACTTCTATTTGAAATTAACGAAGCATACATGGGCGTCCCGTCGTACATATCGATAACATTGTAATATTGGGAGAAAGTAGGTGGTCTTGTAGCTCCACTAATTTGTTAATAGGGATTCCGTTCTTCCATTTAGGTTTAAAAAAGACATTGTCTTCTTACAGACAATCGCTGACCAAGAAATAATTGATCTTTGCTCGTAGTTCCAAGGCTCGAACCTAGGCCCGCTCGCTATCTACAAGGCTCGAGACGCCTGTCAAGGCGAACATCTCTGCGGGGAAGTTTCTTCGGCAGCTGCGGCGCCAACCAATGTCAGCACGCCCAATTTCTTCTCTTCCGAGTTCCCTCTCTCCCTCGCGCGAGTTCGACGCACAAGAACGCCCAACACTCCCGTTCTTATCCCCTCTTCCCCGAAGCGCTGACTCAACGCAGCGAATGAGACTCTCCAAGCAAGGCCGCTGCCGGCAGCCGCTCAAAAGGGGAAATAAATACAGCTAGTAAACAGCGGACCCCCGTCTTCTGTCCGTGGGCCGCTCCCGCACAACACCCACTCGTTCACGCCGGCCGGCGGAGGCGGAGGCGAACTGTTCGCCGGCGAGCTCCGCGCATACCAATTCACCCGTGAGCAACGGTGAAGGCGCCCCGCAAACAGCCCCTTGGCGAACGGGAGGACTTCGGCCGTATACACACGCACACCAACCAGTTCGTTCCCGGCGACAGGCAGGCAAGCAAGCAAGGCGGTAGCGATGGCGCGCGCTTCGGTTCTCGTGCTGACGGCTCTGCTGGTGCTGACGGTGGTGAGCAGCTCGTCGGGGTCGCCGTGGTTCCACCTCTTCACCAACTATCGCCCGCAGTACCCGCAGAGGAGGCCGCCCAACCCGGGCAGCAGCCGGACGGGGAGGGACCGCTTCAAACAGATCTGCCGCACCATTAACCCGGACAGCTATGCCTTCCCGGGAAAGGCGCCGTTCCCGGCGGCGCCCGTCTGCCCGTACTGAGCTCCCGGCCAGCCCCTGGCGAAGACCGCGAAGCATTGGCGTGCCATTGGTGAGGAAGGGACCGACGCCCACGAAGAAGTTATGTGACAAAGTACTGTCGTTCACGCTAGTCAGCCATCAGTTGGGTGTGCATTAAACATTGTTGTTGTTTTTTTAACTTTTAGTGCAATTTACGTAGAAAACATTTTTAAGGTTCTCAAAATTCACCTATATTTTTGAGTTTTAAGTGACTATTTGTGAATTATTCGTACAATATTCTTATGCGTTTCCAAAGATGTAAACATAATATCAAGTGAAAACAGGAAAAAGGCAAAAGCTTGGTGCTCATAAATTACACAAAATTGATAAATTATTGTTGTTATACTACAATGCTGCACAAGACGAAAATTATTCTTGTTCTGTTATCTGAGAGAGAGAGAGAGGCTTAAGCTGGGCATGGAACTTGTAAAATTATTGATAATGTGATGCAATGTTTAATTAATTCTATTTTTACACCATACAATTATATTAGTTTTGATAAATTGTTGCAAATAGATTATAGTAAATTAGTGTCTGTGCCAATATGTAAATTGATGTACTTTTCTTGGTTCATGAAGCAAGTGTGGTTGATGTGAAAATAAATATACTGTTTTGTTTTCTGAGAAAGACCAAAAAATTGTCTTTTGGTTACATTTTTGTTAATTAAATTTCTTTACACACTGGAATGTTTTTAATAAATTCTACATTTTTTTAAGGTCAGATCTATGAATATTAATGTACTTGATAAAAGTTGCTAACAATAAATACAGTAATTTGAACAGGCTGTTTTTGCTCAAAGATTTTTTTAAATTTCTTCTATAGGAATTAATAAAATATTCAAATATTACTTATGATTAATATTTGGACATGTAGCCCTATTAATTATTTTTCTAGTAATACATTTCTTTGTTATTGATTAATAAGTGTTCACTTGTGATCAATTCACTTTCCACTGAGGGCAAAAGTTGCTCTAAAATTTACCTTACAGGCATGAAAGGAAAAGTTTAAGTTAAAGATTATAAGAAGTAAATCAAATTATTATGTATAAAATAACATACATATACAATTGCATATTTTTAATGATTTTGTGTGAATATAATCCATACAAAAACTAATCCACCTTGTGCAATATCTTGGTATTTTATTAACGTTCCAACCTGAAATAGTTCACCTTTAAATGGTTTTATTTATTTCCCACTTTAAGAGGGTTTCTTACTATTTGAAGAAAATAATTTAACAATTCTCTAAATAGTTTAAACACTCCACAACTAAATATCTTCAGAGGATAACTCAAAATTTAGAATAAAAAAAAGAAATTCCATGGCAGTAGCAGATATTTTATGAGTTAGGAAATAAACAACCATGACAATACAGTTATAATATTTATTACCTCCTAAAGTTAAAGGAAAACACTTTTCCTTTCTCCAGTAGGTCTGTAACATGGAGAAAGAAAATTGAGAATTTCTTATTAACTCTCTGGAATGTGCATAGCAAACAGGAGCAGATCCAGTCGATTGTTTTGTCAGGGGCCTTCATAGATTTTTGTTAAATAATAAACATATGTTATTATATTGTATACTATTTTTGTAATATATGTATGATACTATACAATATTATTTTTTAAATCATTACATAATTCTAATACAAATATTTAAATCAATTTTGCCTAATAAAAGAAGGTAACAAACAAAAACTATACCTCTGCCACTGTTAGCAACTCTGCTTTTGGCGTGATCAGTTGTCATACCGTTCCTAAGGTTGCACTGCATTTGTTTTACCCCTATTTAAGGTATTCACAGTTGGTGATATTGGCTAGCAGTTTGCAATTTTCCATGTTTGTATCTTAATGATCATCATTCATAAAAGGATGTTTTGTTTTGAAAACAGCATTTTAAAGCTGCATTCTGTGCTGCTTGTGCTCATTCTCATTTAACATAAGAATTCATATCTTTTAAAAATTCCAAAATTTTTACTTCTAAGGTACTACATACTGCATGGGCCTGCTTGTGCTAGTTTCAATGTCACACTTGTGGGGTTAAAAAAAATCAGTACTTTTTCATCCGTTAAAAATCCCACAATTTACTCTATCTCAGTTCCTCATGTTAATTTACAAAAACTAAAAAATAGTTTTACTCTAATAATAACTAATGCATTTAAAAATAATAAAAAACAACAAAAATAATTACAATTTTGAGAAAAAATTTTGACCACAGCAGAATATTCTTAAAGAGTATCTGCAACCACACACATCACATCACGATTTTATTTTAAAATGCCAAATAAATTTAATTTTCCAAAAATAAAAAACATAGGAACTAATTTTTTGGAACAATATTTTGATCAACATTTCTCTAACTTCAGCAAGCACAGTTACGCTGTACTTTAACATATAATTGTCACCTTTGTGTGTTCTTTGAACAATTTTAATTACTTCTTTAACATGCATTCATATTTTCAGAAAAAGAAGAAGCAGTTAAAAAATTATGTTAATAATACCCTACCCTGAAACCTAAGTTCATTTCTATAAATATTCCAAATTGTGAAGAAGAGGCATTCCTTGCTGCATGAGAAAAGCCCATGCCGACAAAAATGATGTTCCCTTACATTCTCAACTAATTCCATAATCAAACTAATAAGGAATTTGCGGACAATTAATTTTGGAATGTTTAATCTCATTATTTAAAGTGTATTTTAAAATTTCAAAACATTAAGGGCATTGTCCAATTTAGACACAATATCTTTTGGATATTTCACATCCTTCAATGCTGCCCGAGGTTAATATGTTTAAGATAGTTTTTTTTACTTTTTCGCACTTACTAAGTAAGAAGAGATATTGTAATCGAGAACTGAAAAAGGCAAATTTTCGACACAAATACTCTTATTGCCAGGCCTAAGCAAGGAAAAAATGAATAAATCCAGTTGCTAAATATAGAAAAACAAATCCTCTAACATGTTGTGTAGCCAGAATCTATTTTTTTTTTTGTGCATACTTCATACCCAAAAACGATTGACGATAAAAGTCTGTCTGTGCACAACACCAGCGCATAAACCGTTCACCAACGTTCTCCAAAATTGAACATTCCCCTGTCATTTTTAGCTGATGTCGCAGACTCTCCTGGAATTTGAAACCAATATTTAATTTTGGGGTACTTACTTTACGTTAAAGCCCCGGGCGATATTTAAAAAAAAAAAAAACAGTATCTAAATTTTTTGATTAAATTTTGTTGTTGAATAGTGCAAAGGACGTTTAACAGAATGGTGCAGATGTCATTTTCATTGAAATTCCCAATTTTTTGTTAATTGGAAAAATCATTTTTTATCATATCATCAAAATTTGAGATAAGAGACGCTTGTCTCAGAGAAAGTTTGCTGTAAAAAATTACCTCATTAAAAAAGTAAAATAAAATTTTTTGGAAAAACGAGCATTTTTTGCATTATTTGCAATTGAAATGAACGATTTTTTTCTCTTCAAAAAAGGTCATGTATTTTTTTTTTTTTGAGAAAAAAATAAAAAAAATAAATAAAAGGGAATAGTTTTTGTGTATTTTACAATTTATTTTTCTCAAAAACCGCCCCCAAATTTTTTCTTTAAAATTTCTCCATTTATGTAATAAGAGATGATAGAAAATATGGTGCTAGTCATATTTTTGGCTAATGCACAGAATTTTGAATAAAAAAACTAACGAACTCGCTTGGCAGCAAAGATTAAAGGTTTTAGCAGGCTTTCTGTTTCACTGCTCTTTGGAGCATTATAACTGTATAATTTCTTAATGAATTATGAAGAGACTAAGTAAGGTTTTGTTAGATTGTTGACCTAAGTCTCTATTTAAAAGAAAATAAAACATTTAAGAATGAACTTGAAATATCTTGGAGACATGGCAAAAAAATAATTGTATGTATTTGAAACAAGAAATAGTGTTCCATAAAGAATGCCTTAGGAGAACTTTGCAGCCACAACAATGCAAACTGAAAAAGTTCCATTTATGATCAAAATGACACTTTTACGAAGAATTAATAACAAAATATGTACCCATTGTTGGCAGCATGTGTGCATGATTTGTTGTCAGCACTCATTGACTGAGATGTGCTGATATAGACAGAAATGTATAATTTTGTTACATATCCATTACTAAGGGGTGAGAAAGTATGTGCTGTTTTAGCACCACTAGTTAATTCAGTGTACCCAAATTTGAATTGCTAAAAGAATTATCTGAACAATAATACCTACATAAATAATATTATTGATAGATACAGTAAAAATCAAATCCAATTTTACAGAATACACTGTGAAAATTATTCAGTCAAGAGAAATTCCGCTTATTTGGAAGTTTCAATGAGGGTAGTTTGTGTGAACATGGTGTAAATATAAACATGAGCTTGGATGTGTAATAACCAATCAGATTTTGAGAGAAAATTGAAAATCTCATTCTGTAGCCTATACTCAAGAAAATTGCCAATTTTAACTTTCACGTACACATATTTGGATTAATATATGTAGTATTGAGAAAGTTGTGTAATGCCATAGAAAATCAATTTCAAGATTTTGAAAATATTTGGAAAAAATTTTTTGAAATACATACATATTGGGGTCCCACGATTCCAAAAAGTATTGTTTTTTTAATATCCATCCGTCTGTTGTTTGTGAACATCACTAGCACCTAAATTACGCTTAGAATTTTTCCAAATTCAATACTTCGTGGTCTATCTGGCCCCATTCAAACCTTTCTTATTTTGAGTAATAATTCTTTAGTTTTTAGGTATACTTTACATAAAGCCCATGGAACATATTCAAAATTTTCTCAAAATTGGCTTCAAATTTCTTGTAAGAATAGAGTGAAATACTCTTATATAGATGGAATAGACCCAATTTCCACTGTTAACTCTTAACTTTTTAAAACTGCAAAAGTTTGAAATTATTTTGCTATTTTGCTTCAACTACAAAATTTAATATTGTGAATTTTCCTGCAAATGAAATTTGTTTTCCAAAATTAATTCTTTCATTAAGGTCATGTAGATTTTTTTGAAAATTTTACTAGTTTTGGGGCAATATAGATTGAAGTACATGCAAGTTTCTCAAAAACTCATAAGTTTTCTGTGAAAATAAACTCAAACATTGCATTTTTAGAAATGCTCAAACTCCATTTTTTCCAAAACTGTTCCAAACTTTTCTTCACACTTTTTGTGCGCATGCACTGTATAACATGACATAAATGTCTTTTTATTCATCCTGCCATACAACACTCAAGAACATTTTACTTCAATTAGATAGAGTGAAAAAAATGAATAAACTTTAAAAATAATAGTGAATTTTCCTTTATTTTCTGCAAAACAAACAAAATTATCAACATTGGAGGATTTATCAAATGTTTTAACATTTTTAAGAAATAAAGAGCATTTTACCTGTTTTTAACAAGTTATATGCGAATAAATCTGAATATGGTCCTCTCACTAATCAATCAGAAACAACCATTCATACATGTGAGAATTATTACAGTCTCAAGGTGCCATAAAGAGCCTAGAAACATAACCCATAGTTTTTTGGGTTCTTTTTTTTTGTGTGTGTTTTTTCTAATCAACACCAGATAGATGTAAGAGCAGAACCCTAACAAACAGGCTATGAACTGTGCACAATCGCTCCTTCCTCATTCTTGTTCCTCCTTCTGGGATTAACAACCTAGTAGCTGATAAACCTCAAAACAGCAATCAATAACTTGCTGCACTCCCCTCATTCCAATTTCATTGCTCTTCTTAGGGAAGGAAAAAAAAAATCTAAAAGGCATTAATAAGGAAGTTAGAAAAAGCCAAAACATAATTACATCCACTTTTACAGAGAAGGCAAAAACAACTTAAAGCTGACCTCCTGTAAAATTAGGTTAATTTGACAGTTATCTTTACCTCTGAGGTAGAGATTAATTTTTTATGTAATCTAATAGTTTCATTTATGTATTTCTGTATTTGTTACATTGCAACCATGCCTGTATTATTGAACTACTAATCATAGCAATTTCATTACCTATGGTTTTTTTTATGAGATTTTCTTGTATTCCATAGAACATTTAAATTATTTTCAAATATTTTTTCCATTTCTAGTTTAACATTTTTGCATGACCAAGATTATTCAAAAACGGTATGAGTGAGTGTGCAGCTGATAAAAATAACATTACATTTTATCTTTAGGACTGATTCTTTACAAATCTTACAGTTAATTTTTTTTTTATATCTTAGTCACAAAATCAGTGGAAGAATTAATTGCTTCCAAAACTGCTTCTTTTGAGGTTGGAATTTTGGGAATCATCTCAGGCATCCTTACTTCATATCTTGCAGCTTGATTTTTTTGTTTGCATGGATTGGATACAAATTTTTGAAAAGCAAGTTCCCCTCTGCTTCCTCACAGTTTACAAGAATTTGGAAACTTTCATGTTATTTAATAATAAGAACCTATATAAATTAAAAAATTGTTGAGAGGTGAGGTCCAAATTAAATCCATTATAATTCCTGATAGAACTAAAAAAAATTCAAGAGGGTTTTGATTGACATTTCTGATTTTAACATGACAGAATCCAAGTTTGGTCAATTCATGGCTTAATGCCAGGAATCTGTCAATTGTGAATATCAATTTTTTTTAAAGGTGGAACTTTTTCCTGATTGTTAGTGGTTCACTAATTGTTTTCTAACCTCCTGTTGTTTTTTTTCCCCCATTCATCCGAAAAGATTTGTGGGGGTCTGCTGTTTGATACAGCAGATGTCAAATTTAAGCCCTTCTCTTTCTCATTACAGGAATCTAATAAGTCATTAAAAACATTTGTGACTTCCAATTGCCATATCTTCATTTTTGGAAATTCTTCTAATTTCAGATGGAGCTTCAAAGTCAACTACAAAAAAATAATGGCAATTAGTCACGTCCTAAGATATCATTGCACAATATTTATAAATGAATATGTACTATGCAAACATAAGAGCATAAAAAATATTAGACTAGCTATTCTTGAACTGACGGAATCATACGTAACATTTACTCATTGCACCTTAAATATATAGCATTCAACTTCATTCAAGTATTTGTGGGACATGATCCAATCAATTCACGAATAATTAATAAATGAGAAATTATGAAACAAATAAAAACACTGTATATGAAATGAAATTGAAATTGTGCAAGCAAATAAATATTTAAATTTATATTTACCATCTATTTGTGATAAAAATTCTATATAAGCCAACTATGATTTGCCAAAAAACTGTTGTTCTTGCTGCCCCCAGGACGTCATAACAGCATACTACTGCTGCAAAAGGTATATAACTTAATACCATATTAGAAAAAAAAACCTAATAATCTTTTTTTGCATAAACCCTTTCATAATTAATTTTTAAACTAGGATATGTAATGAAAGTTATTTTTCAATTATTTTAAATTTTGTAATAAAACTAAAATGACATTTACAAATGATATTAAAGCCAGCATGTGTTACCTCTTTAATGCTGGGTTATTGGTTTTTGGATACAAACAGAAACCAAATAAAACTAGTATTTTCCAGCCACAGTTTATGCCCCTCAACTTAAAAATGAAAGCATGATTCACAGAACAATAAAGAATGATTCACTATTTTATTTGCAGAAATCACTATTTTATTTGTTTGATTTGTTTCCGAATCTTCCATTCCTATAATATCATCCCTACGACTATTTCATAGACCACTCTCATATGCGAGGAAATTTCGTCCCACTGTTTTAGCAAACAAACTCTTTCAATTGCAGACATTTTTTTACAACTATCTCTCAGATGTTCCTTTGTAACCTGTTTAAAACCAGTACCAATGTGTACTGTTTCCATTATATTAATTCTTATTCATTAGTAACATTCCAAGTTCCAATATGCAGCCTTCGTTGACGTAATTTGAGTCTCCGTTTATTTGTCATTTCTTTTGGGTGTTAACTGTATTTTTCTTTCACGATGAACACTGTGCTGGCCCAATGCATCAAAATGTATTAACAAGGGGATAATACGTTGAATAGGTTTTAATTCAATAAAAATCCGTGAATAAGAGCAAAATGGTGTAATTAAATAATAGTATCACGGACATTCCCTAATCTCCATCAGCCCACAACTTTCTCAAAATGCGCGCGAAAACGCATCGGCAGCGCTGTGTACACGGAATATGCTCACTTGGGTTTATTTAGAGCTGCCTCTGACGTAAGGACCAATGAAAAGGTTTAACATCATATTAGTGACGTTACTGAGATGTATAAGCTCCCAATTACATAATATCGTAACATTTGAGACGTATCAGATCTGTAAATAATTTGCAGTGTAAAAACTTCGTCCCCACTACTATATTTAGTAGTATTTAACCAAACCAGCAGTGAACCGGCCATACATATAACTGTGGAATAAATACTCTTTGATTGTGGGTGCTCTATGGATTTGACCCGCAGCAGGGAGCTGGCAGGGAGAGATAGCAGCAATGGCAGCAACTTCGGAGTCAATTTGGTCAATTGTGTACAATTCTCACGGTGCACCTTATGTTTGCATGGCTTTGCTGCAACCAACGAGCTGGAGATACAGTTCTGTTTCATCCAAAAGCGTTCTGAGGCCCTCTTGTCTGCCATATGCATCGTGCATTAGCAGCACAGGGATGCCAAGTGTGGGCATTACGTAGAACATGCTTGCATGAATCGCATGTATTACTTATCCTTACATATGATCACATACGAGAACATGGAATGTGAGTAGCACGTTATTATCCACTTCATCTGGAAAACTAGCAATCGGCATAAGATATGATTTGTGAAGATATTCCTGTGTCCTGTTTAATTTTCTTCTAATCTTTGGTAAGTATTTTACGCAAATTCATTACATTTTAAATTTGTTACTAATAAAGTACGTATGTTTTAAATTATTTTATATTTGGTTATTGTCGATTTTTTACTGTCCTTTCAATGTTCGAAAATCTGGGTTTTTCGTACTAGAGGTATTTGATTTCTCGTGCTGGCAATTGTTTTAACAGTTTCATACGCAAAAATAGAAAAGCGTTAGATTCTAACGCTGAAAAACTCGAGTCTGTCGATTGTTCGAATTGTTAACAGGATGATGCTGTTCGAAAGACTACGTATTAATACCAAAGGTATTTCCTCGAAAAGTTGATCGGAATACATATTGGCGTTTGAAATGATAGTCTGGAGGTTCAGCAATGATATTTAGATTTAGCAAAGTTATGAAGTGGCGTTTGCTGATGCCATCTTGTTTCAGACAGTTCCTAAGGGCTGTTTTAAAATGACTACAACGCGAGAAATAGGAGGCTTGAGAGCAAGCAAATAGAGAGTCGCGAAGAGATAAATAGCGAAATAATTTAGATTTTTAATTGACTAAAGAAAACCATGAATATTTCGAAGTTACTTTCTAATTCTAAAACTGAATGTCTTGCTAGATATTCCAGTAGTTCCAGCAAGGCGAAATATAAATCGCATAAAAGGCGAAGGAAAACGAAAGAGCATCAAAAACACAAGTTTAAACGGAAATATTCTTCAGGCTCTAGTTCATCTGAAGGAAACCAACATGAGAAAGAAAATGTGAAGAACAGGTTGTATGCACCAGTATCTGATGAAACAGGTCATGATAGGACTTGTGGTCAGGAACGAGGAGTAAAATCAAATGAGCCACATTTTATTAGTCTTGATAGAGAAGTTGCTGCGTGGAGGTTCGGTCCAGCCCGTTATTGGTATGATGCATTGGGTGTTCCGGAAGATGGAAAAGGATTTGATTTTGGTATGAAGATCGGTGACCCAAATGATAAGTTAGGAGATGATTTTCCTGATGATGTTTATTTAATGGTCTCCCAATTACATTGGGAAGATGAAGTAATATGGAATGGGGATGATGTTAAAGATTCCGTTATGCAGAGACTAAAATGCAAAAGTAACATTGCTGGGTGGGTTCCATACAGTAACCATCGCACTGCCCCTAACCTGTCTGGAAAAAATGTTGCACGTTATGTTGGAGATTCAAATTTTTCAGTCAACAAGCAAAATATTAATGTAAATAAACTCAACAGCAAACCGGCAGATACTGATCCTTTGAATAAGCATGATCAAACAACCTCTGATAATCAAGAACATCCATGGTATTCAATTTTCCCTATAGAAAATGAAGAGCTTGTTAAAGGTATATGGGAAGATGAAGTTATTTGGGATCCCGAGAACATGCCCCGTATTCCAGAACCAAAAATACCTACTTGGGATGCCAATGATCCTAACCTGAATTTCATGAATCCAGAGGAAGTCAATCCTCCCAAACGGCATGTAGATTCAACAAATCCATCCAAAGTTAAGATACTCCATCCTCATGTAAATAAATCAAAAATATTGCTGGGAAAAGCAGGTGTAATTAAAGTAATGGAAGATGATGCTCCCCCCACTCCTCCTGAATCACCCAATAGAGATCCATTCAATGTGTCTAATGATAAATATTACATGGCCCGTTCTTCAGAATTAACATTGAGACTACAAATAAGTGGCAGCCACCTTATACGGCATGCTACTCCAGTGATGGAGCTTAGAACGCCATTTGTTCCTACGTACATGGGACCATTGCGCCTTCAAAATTTTCATCGTCCTATTCTTAAGAGGTTTTCACATGGCCCTCTATCTCATTTGGGCCATCATTTTGTTCTGCCATTAGCAAAACATATTCAAAAAAAAGCAAAACGGAGAGTGAAAGAACGTGATGCAGCAGGTGGAGGAGAGATATTTTTTATGAGAACAGATAAAGATTTAAGCGGTCGGGATGGTGATATAATTCTTGTGGAATTTTCTGAAGAGCATCCTCCCTTAATGAATCTTGTTGGAATGTGTTCAAGAATAAAGAACTATTACAAGAGGAAAGCTGACAAAGACCAAGCGTTACCAGAATATCACTATGGAGAACTTGTATTCGCTCACACTTCTCCTTTTTTGGGAACTTTGGAACAGGGGCAGTCTTTACAAGCCATTGAGAACAACATGTATCGGGCCCCAATTTATGAACACAAAGTTCCTGCTACAGATTTTCTAATAATCAGAACAAGAAAACAATATTATATTCGAGAAATAAATGCTCTATTTGTAGCTGGTCAAGAATGTCCTTTATATGAAGTTCCTAGTCCCAATTCAAAGAAGGCTGGGAACTTCATTAAGGATTTTTTGCAAGCTTTTATTTATCGTTTATTTTGGAAAAGCAATGACAGCCCTAGGAGAATAAAAATGGAGGATATACGTAAGGCATTTCCCTCTCATTCTGAAAGCAGCATTCGAAAAAGATTGAAATTATGTGCTGACTTTAAAAGAACTGGAATGGATTCAAATTGGTGGGTTTTGAGGTCTGATTTTCGATTGCCCTCTGAGGAGGAACTTCAAGCTCTAGTTACACCAGAACAATGTTGTGCCTATTTTAGCATGCTAGCTGCTGAACAGAGATTAAAAGATGCAGGTTATAGAGAAAATTTTTTGTTTGCTCCTCAAGATGATGATGATGACAATGGAGAAGAAGAAATGCAACTTCGAATGGAAGATGAAGTAAAAGTTGCACCATGGAATACTACCAGAGCATTTATTCAAGCTGTTCAGGGAAAGTGTTTGTTACAGTTAACTGGACCAGCAGATCCTACTGGTTGTGGGGAGGGATTTTCATATGTGCGAGAACCAAACAAACCCATTCAACACAAAGAAGAAAACAGGGCACAACCTAAGAAGACTGTATCTGGAACTGATGCTGATTTACGCAGACTCTCCCTAACTAATGCAAGATCACTTCTTAAAAAGCGTGGCTTAATAGGGGAGGATATAAAGAGGCTAACACGGTGGGAGGTAATTGATGTGGTAAGAACATTGTGCACAGAGATGGCAAAGGCTGGAGAAGAAGAAATGACTAAATTTTCTCGTGGCAATAGGTTTTCTATTGCTGAGCATCATGAACGATACAAGACTGAATGTCAGAGAATATTTGATTTACAAAATCAAATTCTTTCGTCCTCTGAAATTCTTTCTTCCGATGAAGCGGAAAGTTCCAACAATGAAAATTCTGACATTGAGGAGATGGGCAAAAATATAGAAAACATGTTGTCCAATAAGAAGTCGAGCTGTCAGTTGTCATTGGAAAGGGAAGAAGAGGAACGCAAAGAATTGAGGAGAATGTTAGCTGATGAAAAAAATGAAAATAATCGGCCGAATAAAGGCAAAAGAGATGAAAAAGAAGACCAATCTTGTTCAACTTCTAAAGCTTCTTTGTCAGGAAAGATTTTGAAGATATATCGGACATTCTGCAGTGCAGAGGGTAAGGAGTATACAAGAATTGAATTTGTAAGAGATCCTGCTGTTGTCGAGTCATATGTAAAAATTAGAACAATGAAAGATGAAGCATTTATTAAACAATTTGCGACTCTAGATGAGCATCAGAAAGAAGAAATGAAACGTGAGAAACGTTGCATCCAAGAGCAACTTCGGAGAATTAAACGCATTCAGGAAAGGGAACAAATGATGAAAATTAAATCTGATGTCTTATCAGATTTTGGCTTTCCTGAAGATAGTATGCCCACATTTAATAGCAATTTTGCAGCTTCCACACCTTTGGAAAATACACCGGCAGAGTTGCAAGCCAAAGAATCCCCACATTCTTACATGCCAAAAAGGAAGAAGCCCAAATTGAAACCAGATTTAAAATTAAAGTGCGGAGGATGTGGAAGTGTTGGTCATATGAAAACAAATAAAGCGTGCCCTTTGTATCAACCATCATGTGTACCACCGGTTAATGTTGCCATGACTGAGGAACAAGAGGAAGAAATGGAAAAAAGTTTGAATGATGATGAACACTTAATTAATATAGATGGAACAAAAGTAAAACTATCTTGGAAATTAATTAAACATGCTGAAGATATGAAACGATATACTTTGGTTCTGAAGGTGCCAAAAGATTTAGCTAACACACCCAAGAGAAGACGTTCTGTGAATGATATGCATTGTGATTACTTAACTCGGCAGCCCCAAACAGTCAATAGGCGACGCACTGATCCAGCTGTGGTTATGTCATCCATTTTGGAAACAATACTCAATGAAATGAGAGATATGCCTGACATTCAGCCATTTCTTTTTCCAGTTAATGTGAAAAATGTACCTGATTATTATTCATTTGTTACAAAACCAATGGATTTGCAAACAATTCGTCAGAATATAAGGCAAAATAGATACAGAAACAGGGAAGAATTTCTTGCTGATGTTAATCAAATTGTGGAAAATTCAACGCTTTATAATGGTGCAAAGAGTTCTTTAACTGATGCTGCCAGACAATTGTTAACTTATTGTGTGGAGCGTATGAAAGAAAAAGAGGATAGACTGATACATTTGGAGAAAGCTCTTAATCCTTTGCTTGATGATGATCAAATTGCCCTTACATTTATTTTAAATAATGTAATGTGTAAATTGAAGGGGATGCCAGAATCTTCCCCATTTCTCAAACCTGCCAATAAAAAGATTATGAAAAATTACTATGATGTAGTGAAGGAACCAATGGACTTGGAAATGATTGCCAAAAATGTCACTGCACACAAATATCAGAGACGGGAGGAATTTTTATCAGATGTCAATAAAATTCTTCAGAATAGCATCCTTTACAATGGTGAAACATCTGAAAATACGATGAAAGCCAAGGCATTGGTTAGTGTATGCCGTGCAGTGTTGGAAGAATATGCAGATAATCTCACAAAATTAGAAGCAAATATAATTTTGAATCAGCAGAATGCCTACGATACTGTGGAAATTGACTCTCCTCAGACAAATGAATATGGTGACGAAAGTTCTAACATTACAGAGACCAATGTAGGGCAAAAAGTTAAAATAGATAGTGAGTTGGGAGAATCTTCTTGTGCTAATTCAGATGTGGTTAATGCTGAGAGAGATAAGAGTAATGTTGGTGATAGTTCCCTCTGGGAAGATTTGAGGTTTTCTAGTGATGAAGACATGGAAAAAGAAATGGACTTACTTAGTGGTCCATTAAGTGAAGAAACTGTGCAAGACAAAGATTCAAATAACTGTTCACGAAATTCTGTAGCATCTGAAGAACAAGAACTCATGGACGTTGATTCACTTTCTGATTCCGATTCAGATGAGTCTCTAAATAATGGTATAAATTCCGTTGAAACAAAAGATGAACCAAAAAATAGGCAGCAAGACCATGAATAGTAAATGAAGACAGTAACTTAATCTAAACCTTATTAAAAATATAATAGTTCTTTGTGCACTTCCAATATTGATAGAGAAATATTACAAGTTATAAATGTAGGTATTGGTTTTTAGTACATTTTTTAAATAATATCTGATGTTTTCATTAAGTAAAGTGTGGTGATATTATAAAATATGCAAATTTAGAAACAGGTTTTTAAATATTTAAGAAGTATTGTTGGATGATGGAAATAATGATTTGAAATAATGTTTCACTGTTAAACAGCTTCAAAAAATGTGTTTGTGCTTGTCATTGGTTAATTTATTATGAAATCAAAATAAACAAATTGGGAAAAAAAAATATTTTTTTAAAGTTGTAAAGTGCAGTTGTGCAAGTATGTGGTTCATTGACAACTTTTCATTAATTTGCTTTTGAGACATATGTATTTGAGAGTTATTGTTTGAAGGCCAGTTATTTCTTCTGACCTGTTTTTGAGGCAGAAAAACAATTTTTTTTCTTCAGTCGATCACATATCAGTGTTTTGTCCATGGGACTCCACTAATTCTGTTGTGGAAACAACAAATTCTCCTAAGACTTCTTTTGCTTGTACTTATGATGTGTGGCGTTTAGGTGGATATTCTTCTTTTGGTTGTCCCCCGAAATATGGGTATCCTTCTTAGTTATGTAGGTTGTTTTGAGAATGCTTCAATAAGTCATTGTTAAGGATTATGCTGGAAGATCTGTGAAAAATTTAAAACTAGAAATGCCTAAGAATTTGACAAAATTCTCCAAAAATGTAGGTTCACAATAAATTGTGATGTAATATAACCCTTTGCACTAGGAGAGTGTTAAGAAGTTCATTGTACGGTTAGATGAATCTGCCAAAATTTGATGGAATTATAATTATATTATTCGTGCTTCAAGTCTTGGCCATCAAGTAATGGCTTTGGTTTTTCGTAGGAGTTTTGATTGATGTGCAGCTAGATCCTTTTATCTTATATTTAGAAATCTTTTAATGAATTAAATTGATCAGACTGTGGGAACTACATAGTAACTGAATTATGCATAATTCTTAGCCAGATTATAATCCAGAAAGTATTGGTTATAACTAGGGGGCGGATTATAATGAAAAGTCATGTCTTTTTCTTTCCACTTAAAAACAATGTTTTTGAGCATAGATATTCATTTTTTGTTATGACTAAACAAAATGACCCATTTTATGTTTTTTGCATTTTTCCTTAATTTCAGCAAATAAGTAATTTTTTATGTCGGTTTTTAATGTGTTTTTCACTGATTTCATATTGATTTTAACATTGTAATGTTACTTGCTGGAAACAATATTTGGAAGGTACAACAAATGTTTACCACAGAATTCCTGACTAGCCTATTCGATTTGTTCGCTTGTATATTGTAATGTCAGCCATGTAATGTAAAGTTCCTGTGATGCCTGTTGGTGCCACTGTCAGTTCAGCTGATTTTGCGGTATATAAAGGCAGAGATTTTCATTTAAAGATCACTCCAAACCAAAAGTTGGCAAACTGAGTTCACTTGAACTATTACTCCAGTTACATACCCAACAGATTGAGTTGTTCAACAGAAGTGGTTTTGATGGATTTTTTAATGTAATTTTTCTTTGTTTTTAGAGCATTTAAAATCATTTTAAAGGCATTTTCTTGATAATTTTTGACAATGTTTTAGGTCATGAAAATCCGACCCCTAGTTATGACACAATCAGTGTGGGTCATTGAGTAAAATTACAAATGATGTTGACTTTGAGGGGGTGGAAATATCCCCTCCTCCCCTCATTCTGTTCTGAGTTGATGCTCTTTAATAGTGGAGACACGATTGCTAGAGAGTATTATGAATTGCTTGCTACATGTTTTGTTAGTGTTTTGCATGCGTTTGCAAAATCCACATCATAGGAAGCAAAGAAATTAAGAAATTGTTAGAAGAAGTTGATTAAAACTCTTAAATGATTGAGGATGATTGGCAGTGCTACCAAAGATAATTAGAAGGTGCAGACAACAATGTTGGTGTACTAGAAACTGGAAACAGCCGTGGATAGAATGACAACACTGATTCACTAGGATTGAATATTGATGGTTTTTGGCAATTCACAAGAAACCATAGACACAAAACCCTGTGATAGTGCTACTTCTGAAAAGGGATTTGCACTTCAGTTCTGCATTCATCAGATTTAAGACAAATGTTGCTGATTAATGTGCAAAAGAAATTCATTACAACACACATTACAATTGCGCATAACTAGGAAACTTGTTTGTTGTAGGCCTTTTAAACCAAGTATAGTTAAACTGGTGAGGCATTTAAAGATGATTTTTCTGTTTTGCTCTCGCTATGTTTTTATCTCCATAACAAACAATCCTACAGAAAATTATGGTCTATAAAACATTAAAATAGGCAAAAGTTCATACAAGGTTTTATTGTAAATTAACCCTTTTAAAGTTATAGCTTTGTTCAATGAACGGAAGCAATTTAATCTTGTTCCACATTTATTAACAATATGTATTGGTAAATTGTATGTGTAAAACATGCAATTTTACATAGTATCAACATACTTGAGTATCTGAAATCTTTGGGCCCAGGAACCCTTTTGCATAGAAAAAAAAAGATCATCCGTAGTTTATTTGATAAGGATAGAATACAGATATTTGGTAAAGAATTGTGTTCAACACGGCAAATGATGGAGCAGTACTCTTTAACAAATTGGGCACAAACCACACCTGATATTTCCTTTCCCTTCCTTGCCCTAATCCTCACCCTTTCCTTAAACATGCACTACACTTCCACATATATTGGGAGACCAGTTGAGAGCATAGAGCTTGTCATGGCTGGAACAGTGCCCAGTGGTGGGGAATATGTGGTTGGGTCCCCCCCCCACACACACTAACCAACGTGTAAGTCGACATTGGATGTCACCATCTAGTGGGGAAGATTACGACCACCGCCACTCTTGATAAAACATGCACTGCGCTTAGAGGATTAATGCCATTGTCGATGATGTGCTTGGAAACGCTAAGTGATCAATCTCGTATTCGGTGCATCATTGTTTATGACTCGGCCGATGTGTGACAGCAAGGCTCCAAGCAAGTGGCTACCCTCCATTAAATGCGATTCTCTTAGTGTTATGGAACATCTTTTTCAATATTCTTGGTATGTAAAGAACTGTTGTGCTGGTTTTGTGTATGATATTGCTGAATTCGTTACAGAATTTATTTTCTTGTATTATAAGAGTATTTTATTTATGTTGTTCCTAAGCATTGTGTGTGCCAATATTTTAAAAAACCATTTAGTTCAGTTTTGGTGAGCAGCATTCTTGCTGCTGTAGGCCTTAATTTTTGGTTTTTGTCAGGGTTGCATAGTGTTTTCCATTGCATGAAACTTTAGAGGTTTTTGTTTATTGCACAAAAAATTTCACAAAAAAAGAGCACAAAGCTATGAAATGCCATATAGCTTCCAATGTAAAGTAACACCATCGTCCAACATATCTGTAATAAATTATTGTACCTTCAGATATTCTTGATTGGTTTTATAAAATAAATTCTCGATTCAATCAAGCTTGAGTCTTTCGTGTTACAGATATATATATATTTTCTGAAAATTAGAAACATGCAAACAATTATTTCCAGCTATAGCGGGGAAAACAATTTGTGAAAATAAGCTTTGAAGACAATCAGGAATGAGGTGATGAAATTGATGCCAATAGGGCACAAGTAAATGTGTTTTATCGTAATTCGTTTACAAACCCAGTTACAGTACAATCCCGCTTTTACGTTCCCTGAATTTGTTTTCCCGCGCTTAACACTTGATTTTTCCCGGTCCCTTCATGTTCCCTATGTTCATACTGTTAAATTGTCCCAGTATTTTACACTTTCGAAATTAATTTTCTCCTCATTTTGCACTTTTTGAAGCCATCACGGATCTGTGAATGCATTTTTTTCCAAGATATTTTGTCTTTCTCAAGTAGATTTATACGGTTGTCTACGAATCGAGTATCAATTTTAGAGAAAATCGTCTGAACGGTTTAAGCGCTGGCGTCGTCCACTAACGGACGGAGACATGTTGCCGTAAAATTTTTCTGTTTTCGAGGACCCACAAATCATGGATTCTGGCTACACCACGTGTTAGAGGAATTAATTTACTTTAAGTGTCAACCGGATATATCCACCTTGTCGTAGCGTCTGCCGAAAATTCGCAGTTTTCGGCCCACGATTACCAACGAATACCTGTTTTCTTATTGTTAGTACGAGTAAGTAAAAATACTAGAATTTTTGAATTTTAAATTGGAAAATATTAACTAAAAGTTAATTGATAATTTTCAGTATTTTATTTTAAGTGCAACAGGATTTTCCCTCCGTTTAGTTTCCCGCGGTTTTCATCGTTTTTTCTTGGTCCCATGAAATGTGTAAAAGAGGGGTTCTACTGTATTAATGCGAAACTCACTCAAATGGCGATAAAATTGCGTGGAATTTAGTTCAGTTTGGGAAGAAACGAAAATCATAAACACCTTGTACCTATAGATAAGTGCAAGTTGTGGTAGTGTGTGTTGCCTTGAATATTGTTTGTGAATATTAGAAGCTGGTGCTAAATTATGCTTGAAGAAAGCTTGCTTCATATAAAACATGATAATCAAAGGACACTAATTTACCCAAAAGATGGAATATCATGTTTTAGATAAAATAGTTCCTTTGTTGAATAACATTTGCATTACAAGAATAAGGTCATAACATTTCTTTATTTTATTTCCAGGTAAAAGATGAATATTTTCATGACCTGGTCTTGAAATATTCAGAAACGATACCAAAGTACTGCATTAAAGAGGGAAAAGAAATGTCTGCAGATTGTTAAGAGTGTGCAATAAAATCAAGGTAAGTTGCAATAAAATAGATGTAAAAGTTAATGGGAGTGTTAATATAATTAAAACGTAAGCGAGTTAGAATAGGAGAAAAGTATCACTGTACACTGAGCATCCAAAAATCAATTAGATGAATTAAAGAAATTCTTGCTGAGACAGAGTTAATAATTCCCACTCGAAACATTCATATGCATACCTTGAAGTTTTAAAAAGTATTATTTAGGTACTAGTGTATCTTTTAATTGTTTCAACTACCCTGATCTTCAAATTGAAGAAAGTCAATAGAAAATTAAAAGAATTACATATAATATAATTTTGATGCAGTTATGTAGAATCATGTTCTACTTTTAGAAGTTGACAGGGCACTTACTACTACCAATTCTGTTTTACTAGTTGGAGAGTGATTCTGTTAATACCTGCCATCTGTTGTCTTATAGAATATTGTACAGGAATACTTTCTCACCCAGTTGGAGAAAATAAGGATTTTGTTCTCTTTGTTAATGTCTTACTCTTTTGGGATAAGAACATGATAGAACTTTGCCTCTTCTGCCATTCTAACAAAAGGAAACACCAGAAATCGATTGTAGAAATCTGAATTTAAGAGTTCACTGGATATGCAGTGATCACTGATTGTACATGGATTTAACAAATTTTCTTGGTAAATAGTTACAAATCCAATAATTCATTCCAGTCCACTTGGAATCAACAGTGATAATGATTTCATTATTTCTGTGTTACTCCAGTGGGATAACAACACTATTGAGCTTCACGTCATCTGCTGTTCTGACAGGAGAGGAGCCTGGAGCTCAATTGTGGAATTCCTTATTGAGAGTTCGCTGTGTGTGTGATTACCAGTGATCAGTTGTGGAATTAACAAACTTTGCCCTTAGGAAGTCCTCAGAAAGGCGGTCGAAACGTTGACACGTGTGAGTAGAATGCAGCATCTCCCGGACAGCCAAATTGGGAGAGGTGGCTCAGTGCATCAACTGATGTTACTGCAGTGTATCTGGCCGGGAGATCCTAGGTTCAAGTCCTACCAATGGCAGGATTTTAGATACTATATTGTCAGCTAGGTGGAATTCAGTCTCTGTTTGAAGAATTCTATCGGCTGGTTGCTCTGACCGGTAGTCTTCCGTGGTTTCTCCCATCAACATCAGGCGAATACCGGAGCAGCACCCTAACAAAACGGCGCGATCTTTCCATCGTCTTCCTTACCCTATCATCGCCCATTACTTACACACATACTAACATGCACTACACTACCACACATACCGGGAGATCGGTTGAAAGCTTAGAACTTGTCCCGGTTGGGACGGTGCCCCGCTGGTGGGAGATAACTGATTGGGGGAACTCTCGCTAGCTGAAGGTAGGTCTGCGCCGGAGCACACCATCCAGCGGGGGAAGATCATCGCCACCTCCAGAATGAAAAACATGCACTACACTTACGGGACTAATGACCTTGGTAGTGTAAGCACCCGGAATCACTAACAACCAACCGGACAGCCAAATAGTATCTACTGACTCCGACCGCAAAAGTATACGCTTACCATTTTGGCAGGGGCTTTCTTGTTCCGTGCGATGAGGTAAGTGGAGGCCCATCACCTTAACCCCCGGTACAGGAGGACCAATGGATTTTCCATCTGCCTTCCCATACCTTTGGGAAGTTACCTTCTCCTCGCTTCGATCCTTGCCTTCCTCCTCGTGTAAAAGGAAAGAGAAGAAATTAGAAAGTAAACGTAAGATAAGGTGAAAAACGAATAACTCTCTAGCCCTCGAAACCTAATAGCATTGGAGTTGAATACACATGGGGCTAGGGCAGCCAATAGAACAACCAACAGAGAAAGATGAAGCACAAGTGGAAGAAATATCACATCCGGGAAAGAAATATCAAATCCGCTATTCGTAGTAAGGAATAAAGAATTCGGTGTGTGTGTGTGGGGGGGGGGGGAAGCAAGGAAGGGGCTTGTTCTGATAAGCTACTGTCTGGTTCCTTCAGTGAGGCCTGTGCAGCACGAGTGACCTTTCCTTAATAGCGCAATTCAATTAGCAATGCTACCCCTGCATTAAGCCCCAGCTTCATTTGGAACGCGCTAACCTCCCGGTCCGCACACACAGTGCCTCTTTAAAGCGAATTCCCCTTGGGAGGAGTTAAATCAATTGCCTTCTGTAAATTTATTTCTTTTCGTAAGAATATTATCCACATCACATGTCCATGTCCCTATTATTTAAATACACTCAACAGAATGAAAAAACACTGTTATTAGTGCATTACAAATAATTTCTAGCATATACGTAATTCAACATTTGAGTATCGTCTTACTGTGCGCAGTATGGGAAATATAATCTAGCAATACGTAACTGTCACTTCAAAATCTGTAACTTGTTTTTCATACATACGTCCCCACTAAGAAAGTTTAACGGATCGATCGGGTAGAATTAGTTTTGTGGTGAAAATCCTTCTTACAGTTAAGCCGCTAGCTTGTTGCATGGACAGACACTTTCCAGTCAATTGATTTTTCAGTAACAAGGACTCAACATACATGGATTCTAAGTCAACGTGTTACAGGAAATGATTTACTACAAACAGGAACAAGCTTTATCAACTTTTTCTTTACCAGGGCCCGGCAATAAAGAGTTTTTGCTGTCGAAAAACGCCATTTCCTCCCTGCAGCATTACAATATTTTATCTATAATTCGTAAGCAGTGTGCAAGAAAGTACAACAAAATCAAATTATTATTTAGATTAGTACAATATAGATCTGCCAGTAGCCAATATAGATCTGCCAATATTGTACCTCAACTTTTGAGTCGGTGACCCCAATCTCCAGTTTCCCAGAACCTTTTTAGCACATTTTGTATTAGTTTTTAACACATTTAGTGCATTTTGTCCCCAGTAGTTTTTAATATATATTTAGACAACACATTTTAGTGAGGAAGAGGGAATGTTTAGATGGAATCTGTTTTAGAAATGTGAATTATTTAATTACTCTTTTATATGACCTTTCAAATACCTTGGCTGCTCACCTGAGACTCGATTAATCAAAATCTTATCAGTACAACAAATGTGCGGCACATTGACAAAGTTTCTCTTGAAGAAAAGGAGAGAGGGACTACTACTAATAATGTGCAAAGTACCATTAATAGTACCAGTTTTCCTCTAGAAGAGCCTGTCGTGGGTATTGACGAGAAAGAAAAGCAGTATTATAGAAGTTTAGATGCGATTTCTCAGAGCAATAAAAGGCGGTGATCTCCTTGACCTGTTCAGTCACAAAAACATCTGAAAAGACCTCAATATTTTCTCCATATTAGATAAAATCCAAAAGAGAAATGTTCAGTGTCGTCACAATACCTAGAAAGGTTAAAAAGGTAGGCATAGGTTAAAGAAGGATTTTCATAAGGATGGGAGAAAGTGACAGATAGGGAAACAAGTGAACTTCACGTGTACTTCAGAGAAGTATCCCTCCGCCGCGTCAGCTGTTTAGTTACGCCCCTTTGTAGTGTTTGTGTACGGTTCACGTGAGACATCACTAAAGAGATGCCTGAGTTTCGCTTAGTTATATGAACGCACGCGAGTCCGGGAAATATAGAAATTTATTTACATATGTGGGAAAATGTCTTAACGTAATATCACATTCAATAAAAGAAAACTGCCACGAATGTAAATAGAAAGAAAATTGATTTTTCAGGGGACGTTCAAATACCTTTTTTGGACGTTTCACAGCAAATGGCTCAATCACTTTTGTGGTAATGAGGGTGGTTTATTTATAATTAAAACACCCCGACTATCAAAACTTGGTACTATGCTCTCATATTTCAAATGTGTTTTAATGATTGTTTTATATTTCACTAATGTTATGCTCTTCAATGCATGTCTTGATCTACAACTAAAAGCTTTACTAAATTTTCTTGAGAGTCGTTTCTATTACAAGCATTCATTTTTGAAATAATTATTTTAAATACTAAATCTCGATAGAACATCTCTATGATGTTAAAGAATAAATGGGATGGGTATTATGTCCTGTAAAGGCACATTGCACTTTGACCAAAGGTGTGGAATTGGTAATTCCATTATAATGGGACAATTTAATAATAATAATTATTTATTTTCACATAAATTAACGAATTCAGCAGTTGCACCTTAATGAGAAATTACTTCGCTTGGATGCAGTTCAAGCAAGCTTGCAATGAAACCAAAATCTGAGATATGGTAGAAAAGCAACAATTTATAAACAGTATTACAAAGCAGAATCCTATCATGCTTAAAAGAATTATATAAAACATATGTTAATACAAAGAAAAGAAAATTATCAAAACCAGTATCCAAATTTAAATAATATATAATACATAAACATTTAAACAATATACAAATTTAAAGAAAGAAATTAACAAGGGTAGGAAATTTTTATTTTAATTAATTGTGGCAAATATTCAACATTTTGTTGTTTCCTTGTGTCAGCGGAAGTTTCCTGGAACAAAAAGAGAATTTCATTAGTGTTCTGTTTAGTTAACTTTTAATTAATATTCTATTTTTTAATTGAATATTTTCTCTCTTCAAGCACCATGGCTTGTCATTATTGGGGTTCAAGAATATACTTGCCTAGAAAATCAGCAATATTTCATCCAATCTCGAAGGTACAGTCTGAAAGATGTTCCGAGCCAACTGCTTCATCCTCAGGCAACCAAATATGGATCTATTGAAGATAAAGTGAAAAGTAATAAGACAAAATTTAATGAAATTGTACTTAAAATATTAAACAATAGGATCTTCTTCGTTAATTTACCCATAAATACAGTGCAGATCTGTTTTTCCTGTAAAAGTACAAAGGAAAATGCATGTGAATATGGAAAGACAATATGTTATTACTATACCACTTTCAAGATACATTTCAACTATACTTACAGTTTCTTCATATTTAACAGCCCTCTCCTGATTGTTCCCTGGGTAATGGGATAGCAAGAGGTTCACTGACATCTTCATTATCTTTCATCACTTGGAATTGTCCTTCTCCTAAATTGATGATAATGGGTTCACTTTATGCCTGTCCATTTCACTTCTCGATTCGCAGTCTTAACACTTTTCTCTGTATGTTTCACATAGTTCTCCCATCTGAATCCGGTAATGTTTCTCATTTAACACAATACACATTTCAAATGATTATCTTAAGAAATAGTAACAACTGTAAAATATATTGATTATCATTCACTTACTTTATCAGCTGTAACTTGATGAAGGACATCGTGCCAAACTTGTTTTAGCATGAGCATGATCAAATTGACTTCCACATGAGTTTTGTAATACTCTTTTGCAATCATTTCTGATTGATTGTAGTGGCAGTGATAGATGTTAAGTCGGCACACAGTAACGTCCAGCCAGCATTAATAATATTGTCCACACGGTATCTACAAATATTTTATGGCATGAAAATATTCTACTTCACAAAAACTGGTTCTGAAATTCTAACAGTGTCATGCTTCTTCTTAATTACGAAGGGCTTTTAACCAATATGAAATACTGACTCCTAACACATCAATTGGTGAACGTTCATAAATACAAATTTAAGAAATCAGTAAATATTTATAATTAATTTGCTGGACCACTGTCTTGTGTTGTAAATATTATTATAAGTGGGCAAAGCATTGAGAGAAAATACATACCAGTTTCTTCTGGCTTGTTTTGATGAAGCTAAAGCAAACAGTTCTGGTGAAGTGCAAATCAGCCCTAAATGGAATATTGTGGTTTTCCAGCGAAGTTTTTCAGTTGGCAGTTTTTGTCATCTGTCTTCTAGGTAATCTCTCAACTGTAAGCATAGGAAATGCAAAATATTTCCTTAATTTCCTTTTGGAAAACATAAGTCACATCATTTTGTTGTTTTGCATTTGTTTTACAGAAATGAGAATATTGCTATTATAATTTTCTTACAGAGTACAGCACATATTGATATTGCAATCACTGTTACTTACATGAGCACTGTGATAAGAGATTATCTAGCACAATAACAGACGGTTTCATCAAGTTTTTGGAAGTAGGGTATTCTCCATGCCATTCCTGCAAAACATCTCCCTCATTCATTGTTCCATGGTTCTCCTTCACTACTATTTAAATGGAAACACCTAGTTCTGCATCATCCACAACCCTTCATACTCCTGCATGTAAAATATATAACGTTGTTCCTTCACTCAGATTCTTTGTCAAACATGCTGAAAAACTTGAGTCTTGCCAAGTCTTGGTGCATAACCTAAAAAAAATATTTTGTAATAATATAATATCAAATTATGTGAAAAGTGCCTTAATAAAGGTACACACATATTATAGGATCTGCAGCTTAACTTTAAAACTGTATTTTGGCTCAGATTCAGCAGTTCTGCTGTGGAGTAAGAACAGATCCCTGCTTTGTTCTTCTTGTTGCTTTCCTTACTAATTTCCTCGAACGGAATAATACTTCTTGTCGCTGCGTGAACAAGGGAGGATGCACTTTGCGCCCATCTGGTTTTCTCATTGTTCACAATCATGTACATATTGTTCAAAAAGCGCTGAAATATCAGAAGTTTCTCAAACACAGGTCGCCAATCGGCCAACACACGCACAGATGCCCCGGAAACACGTGCCAGCGTGGCAACGTCACGAGTACGCATCTCACTTCAAGACTCGATTAATAAAACAACATAATACTTTATCTCATGAAACTAAATTCAATATAAATTTTTATAAAAAAAAATTTATATTAGAGCACAAAGCTTGCACTTCCTAATTTCAATTATTTCTCGTTGGCGCACTATACTTTCGGTCGGCACGAGGACATCACAGCAGTAGCGTCTTGTGATTTTACAACGTTAGCCAACTGCAAACGAACGAAGGAGGGAAAGGGGCGTCTATTAAGTTCAGACACAACGAACCACAGAATCGTCAAGTTGTGTTGACAGCATAGCTGACAAATCAATCCCATCTTAGGAAATTTTCTCTTA
>BOPP01000060.1:6768088-6790645 GCA_017312745.1 Gryllus bimaculatus
GGAATTAGTGACTGTTAATACTTAGTGTGGTTTCTTGAACTCGTAATGTAACTGTGTGTGAAAATAACTCTTGTTCCTAATGGTCTATTTATTATTATAGTTGCATCCTTTTGTCATTTTTTATCTTCATATTTACCTAGTTTGTTTATCCATTTTTAGGAGCATGTGAAGTGCAGCTGCTCCGGAACGTTTAAAGAACAAAACAGTCTTTTGTTTTCGGGAAAGAAAACCAAGAACTTGTTTCGGATGGTGGTAAAATTATCATGGTAAACAACATTTTTCTTCCTTTTTTCTTATTCTCTTTTTTTCTCTCTTCTGTTTTGTAAAACAGTGCATGAGTAGCAAACCTTTTTTTTATGAATTTTTATTTCAATTACAGTTCTAAGATATTTTAGTTATTGTTTATTGTTAGTGATAATAACCACAGTTGTGATTCAAATAGATAATCTTCCTAAATATGTGTAAACATTTGTACTAAAAATTGAAGAAAATCTATTAGAATGATGAAAAAAATGTAATCAAATTTGTAATTTACATACTAGAATATTCAAAAAATTTTGTTTTAATATTAGCTATAAAACAAGATTTAATCAGGTCTTGTACTAAAATATTCTGAGCATTATTGTGTTGCTGAAAGTAAGGTCCTTAATCAATTTCTTAAAATTGCATATAACGAAGTAGTGCTTTACATAATTTCAAATATGAAAGAACCCCTGCCTTTTTAATTCTCTGACATTGCCCCTGTACCGTTAAAAATGCCGCTAAACTTCCAGAGTATTTATGGAGTCTGTATTGAATCTTGCACTGTAGTGTGGAATAAACCACATATTTAGTACATGTAAACTCAATTTGCCATTTAAATTGAACTAAAATAGAAAATATTATTCCAAGATGAAGTTTTGAATGACAATAGTGAAATGTATTATAAGTCAAGTGTTAAAATATGGAAAGAGATGAACATGTCTTAAGTTACCTCAAAAAGCCAAATTCATGAACATATGTCATATTTGATTGTAATGATTTGGAAAGTGAAGAAGCAAGTATGTAATTACATACAAACCTAGCTCTGATATTAACCTTGTATGCAATTATGTAATTTCAGGTTTCTTGAGTTAAGGTCATGTTATATTTAATAAACTGAAATTGAGGTTCTTAATTGAAATTGTTACTGAAGGTACATTTGTTTGTAATGAATTTTTAGTTTTAATAGTGAATCATCTTTTTGTCATTTTGGAATGCTTTGTGTTATCTTGTTTTTCTATGGTCTCTCTGTTGCTCTGTTTTTCAAGAGCAAGTGTAGTATTCCAACAACTCATCAGCATGAAACCATTTATAGCGTATGTGGAAGAATACTTAGAACTTCACACGTGTATGTTCCTAAAATTATTATAGTTTTGTGTGGTCTTCTCAGTTTTGGGGAACTAAAAATAAAAGTAACGAGTTCTGGAATACTTCTATTCAGTTATTGTTTTCCCCGCATTTACAACATTTCTTGTCGGTCCCACCAGTTTTCATATATTCATAATGTTATAAATACCCCACATTTACGATAGGTTAATTTCAATTTTCCCGCAATTTACAACAGTTTGCTTTCCACAACACTGTCTGGAAAGCACTTCGCGTGCCCTTCAACGCGCACTGCCGCTGCACATTTCCACCTTGCTGCTTTAAAAATGGCCATAACGGAAAGTATATTGAAATGGCGCGATATGAGTTATGAAATGTACATGAAAGACGATTTAAATATAGTGGAAATCATTATTGAGCAGCTAGGCCTACACACATTTTCGTTATAGATGTATTTAAAAAGATTTAAAAAAATTACCAATGTGCATTAGTAGAAGAATATAAGGTGTGTGCCACACGAGAGTTGCAGTGAGTTGACGCGCGTCACCTAACGCTGATGACGCCAGCTGCGTCGATGCCTGGGCACACGAGTCACTTAACGCGCGTCATAGAATAACGCTATATCTTAAGCGAAACGGCAGGCGGGCGCCCTTGGCGATGTGCGTTGTGTCCACAGCTCAAGCCAAAACGTAAGTCAAGATAACACACCTTTTTATAGCTTTAAACGCGCGACGCGCTCTAGACGTCGAACGTTGACAACACACGTTCCAGATGATGAGGCATGCTGAGTGCTGTGAATTGCGGCAGAATTGAAATTATACTATCGTAAAACCGGGGTATTTATGTAGGGAATCTGATGGGACCGACGAGAAATTTTGTAAATGCCGGGAAATAACAAAAGCGAGTTTTACTGTATTTCGTTTTTCGTTTACAAATGCTTGCACATTGTTTTTAGTTTGAAAAGTTTTTTTTAAAATTTCTTTCAGCTGCTTTGGTAGAGCAACAAATGTTATCAATGAGCATCCCTTGGTGTAGAAGCTGTGAAATTTGTTAGAAGACTAAGAAATGCACCACCCTGAGGAGCTGCAGCCTGAAGCTGGTAAAGATTGAGTTTGTCTGGTAAAATATCTTACAAATAAAAATTTCATAACTCTTAGTTACTCTTAAATTAAGTTAAAATTTATGTTAATTTATAAATGAAGAGTAAGCATCAATAAAATTTATTCATAAAGAATACAAAATGAATTAACTAGGCAAGTCATTTATTTATGAACATAAAGGGTAATTACCTATTAATCAATTTTGTAAAATTTACTTCAAATATCACTTGTGAGACATGAGATTCCAACCACTTTTTACAAAATAATGTAACAAATTCAATTTTAAATATTATTAATTTTGAGGATGCTTACAAATGACATATGAACTACGATATTCTTGTAGTGCATGTTAATGGTTGCAGTTGGGACAGATTTGGTTTAGAGTATAATGTTTTCCATTTTATAAAAATTGCATGAAAGAACTTGAAGTTTTAATATTGTTTAAATTATAACTCCAAAATTGTAATACAGGAATCTTGACGGCTTTGGAGATGTGTTGAGGGGTGATGAAGAAATAATAAAATTAAAACTGAATTATTAAAAATTATGAAACTAATAGTTTGCTGTGCTAATTAATATTGCTAAAGGAGATGAATTAATTTAATTGACACTTCAAACTACATATGAAAGCAGTATTTTTTTTCCCCGCAGTCCTTTTAAGTCTGTTCTCAGATTGCTTTTGGCTTCTCCAACAATATCCTCCCTAACACATCTCAGAGCTGTGTATTGTACAAAGAAATTCATAGAATGTATGTCTGGTTTTTGACTTAAAAACATTAATTTAAATGAAGAGGTATATTGAAAATGCAGTATTGGGTTTAAGTAATTGAAATGGAAATAGTATTGCTCTTGTTCATTTGAATACCATACAGAATATTGGGACATTATTCGGAATAAGAGTGGGTCAGTTGCCATTCTGACCGGGGATGTTGAGGAGCCTCTTGTGTGTGCTCTCTCAATCTTACATTCTCTTGCTGTCCATTTCATATGCCACATTTGCTTTCTTCTTCACTGGCCTCTGTATACTCAACTATGATTCAGGTTTTTGCCATGCAAGCTCTCCCATTACAGGAAATGAGTGACCCGGGAGTTCAGAAATGAGCTTACCAGTACACAAATGCTATTTTGACTCAGAATTTTTGGATGTAACCACAGATCATGTTTATGAACCTCTGCCAGTCCCCATCCCACCGAAGTGTGGTTTATTTCTCTCTCTTTGCATTTTGTTGTATATTCTTATTTTGACTAGTACCTTAAGGTCAGCTGATGACCAAACATGATACCTGGATCTCGCTTCATATCAATCCTTTCCATGTCACTAATTTTATTATCAAAATGAATATATGTTGATTTTAAATATGACTTGATCGGACAGTATTAGGGTTTAACAAAAGTTGTTGTATATACACTACAATCGAGTAATGTTAGCGTGAAGGTTGAGCCAATAATTTTTATTATTAAGAGGTTAAAAAAGCTTCACATCATCTGTGTAGATTGATGTAAACAAAAGGTGTAGATCTTCAATTGCTTATGCTAATAAAATAGTGAAGTTAATTGCAACATCGATGAACTGCTGAGGATAGTGATCAGTAGACCTTGGAATGTTCGGCACAAAAAAGTTATGATTCAGGCACCTAAAATATGTAACAAAATTATGAAATGGGCACTATTTAGGTAAGAAATTAGGGGATGTTTTAGGCACTGAAAATAGGTTAGAAAATTATTGAATCAGAGATTTAAAAAAATTACATGTAAAAAAAGTATCCTTCTAATCAAGATTTTCTTCAAATTTTCTACAGTAAGGCTGTGTCTTTTCTGTTAAAATAATTGTGAAATTGAAAAAGTCCTTTCTACTAACAGATCGTAGGAGCAAACTTAAATTAAGTTACATTTCCCATGCCCATTTTTCTGGAAATTCCCCACCCTCCCCTCCAAAACTAGTACCTTGGGACCCATTACACCATATCCAAGATATATTTTTATTACGCTCTCCCTTTAAACTTTACTTTGTTCCCAATGGGTCCCTTAGCAGCACTACTTTTCACTTTGGCGTGTTGCACCACTGACACTTGATCCATCAAATGGTTTACTTTGCGTTCCAGCATAGCTATTGTGGAGGGCAGTCATGAAATGTTTATATTTTGCTGAGCTGTGTTTTGTAATCCTCTCCTTTCTGATGATTGGCTCATGTGATTGTATTTTCCCCAAGAAGGTCAGAGTTCGGTATCCATGACAATATTGTGTGAAATTTGTTCCATCAAAATGAATTCAACTGCTTCACAAGGGCAACTTCTTTGAAGTGTCCTAACCTCTACCCTAGCCTAATTCCTACTCAATTCAGGGTAGTGATGTCTTCGTGTGTGGGTGGCCCATGTTAAAGACACGAGATTTTTGCACACAATGACATTCCCCATTTCGCTGTGTTTGATGACAGAATGTTTGTCTTTTTCGCCTCGTGCACATGTCGATTAATGTACTTGGTACTTGGATGAAGAGCACAACTAAGTTGTGAGGTGAACTTAAGACTTACTGGCTCTCACATAAAATTCTGGTTGCTCGAGAAAGGAAAAAGTAATAAAAGTTTGGAGGACCACTGAAGGTAAACCTTCAGAACACTAGAAATGAAAACTTGGATAGGTGATGTCAGGAGAAATTATGAAATGTATAACATAACAAATTAGATTTAATTGTCAAAATGAAGGAGGAATTACAGAACATCTTGAGTTTCAATGTTTGTTATTATCCAAAAGCAGGAACAATTAAGCAAAATGAGTCAATTGAATAACCAGTTGAACCTTGAAATAGAGCAATCACTTAGACAAGTCATGTGAGATGAAATGAAATAATTGTGTGATAAACAAAACAATGAATTAGCTGACTAAACATTTGAAGTATCACATGAACAAAGTGATGCTACATAAAAGTTTAATAATTAATAAACAATTTGTATAGAATGACGCCAGATACATTTTTGCACTAAAGTATATCAATATTGAATGCAATGAATAATGGATAATCGTAAAGCGACTCTATATTGAAACCCTATTCTCAATTCCCTTCAGTAAAACAAAAGATACATTAAAGCATGAGAGTACTTGCATGATACCATATCACCCATTAATACGGCGTACAGAACGTACGATATAATGCGGGCGCTCCGCGACTGTACTCAGCCATAGCCCGCTAGTATGCATAAGGCTAAGGCACAGCGCATCGGCGCGACGTGGCGACGGCTAGAAAACTCGGGAGAGAAGTGTGAATTCTCTCTCGTGTGGTACAGCTCTCGTCCGCTCTATATGAGCGATTTTTGGCGCCCGCTGATTGGACGAAAGTGTCGGTAATTAGTTCCAATGACCGCATTTCCTTCCATTCAGTGGCCAAACAGATGACTCGTGACTACTGAGGTTTGCAATCGCCGCGAATGTGATTCGGCAGAGGGGGGGGCAGGTGGGGAAGAGGGGAGGTGCGCCGCTACCTTGTCGACATGGATGAAGCACGTTCTGTCCGGGACTGAGTTCTCCGACCGCGGGACGGAAGGGACGTAGGCCTCTTCCCAGAAACGGAGCGGTGGTGGGGAGGACATCCGCCGTCGACGTACACTACCGGCGAAAAACATTTTTTTAAACTTTCTCGATGCGGACGTTTTCTTGCATGTATCAGAATCTGATGATGATCTTCACTCTCTGAATGAACCACCTCGGAGTCCATAGTTAACAATTTTTCGTCAATGATGTCCGGTACAATACCATCTTTTTCCCAATAATCACTTTCTATTTTTTCCACGTGCCTGCGAAATCCTCGCCAGTCCTGTACGGTGACCTCTCGTATTGCAGTTTCAATGTTTTCTTGCAACTTGGTAACTGACCTATCACCTGTTATATTTCGCTCCCTAAATATCCGCTTTACTTTCGCCCAAGCAAGTTCAATTGGGTTCAACTTACACATGTAGGGAGGGAGTCGTACAACTGTATGTCCGTGTGCTGCTAGCAACTCGTCGATCTTGTACTGCTTAGTCCATGGTTTGAGAGGTGCAATTAATCGGTACAAATCAGTCTTATGCATACTTTCTTCACAATGCACTCTTTCTTTGAAGCCATGCAATCATGTCAGCTTCTTTTGAGTATGGGGACGGAGTCTTGTTGACTTCCATACTGTGGTATGGGACATTGTCAAGGAAAACAACAGCATGCTCTGGTAGATGTGGCAATAATATTTTACACACACATTTCTCAAAATTAATGCCATTCATTTGGTAGTCTCCCACAGTACTACTTGCTCGTAAGATTAGACACGTGTCACCAAGAAATCCATTTTCCCTCTGCGTGAACAATTATTAGTCTACTTGTTGCATTTCCCTTCACTTGGACACCACAAAGATCACTCTGCCAGCACTTTTGAAATTTAAGGGTGTTATCAACCCATGTCTCATCCACATAGATATCTCGGTTCTCTTTTCGAAATTGTTTCAATTGAACAATGTATCAGGATCTCCAATCCACTATGTCCGGTCTATCAGCACCCGCCGCTTTAATTAGCACCTTTTCACCTTTTAAAACCCATTGATTTCATAACGCACAATAAAGATTTTGGGCCCCAATGAAAATTAATTTTGCTCTTAATAATTGGAAGAAGCTTTAGCACCGTCGGCACTACCTTTTCTCTCACGTAGAAATCCAGAATCCAGTATTTCGAATGACACACTGGTCAAAACTATCTACATGGACAGACTTGCCACGTGACACTCTTCTCTTCTTACCAGGAGATTCAAACTCAATCTTGGACCCATGAATGTTCGGTTTGGCCGTCGACGTGGAAGCATGGCCGGGATACCCCCATGATTTTTTCCGTTTAGGGTTATCGTAAGGAACCCATTTTTCGTCCCCGGTCACAACACGATGCAGTTCCGTTTTTGCCTCTGAAGCAACTGTTCACAAACACACAAACGCCTTTCAATGTCTCTCGGTTTCAACTCATATGGGACCCAAGTTCCTTCTTTCTGAATCATACCCATGGCTTTGAGACGTTTTGAAATGGCTTGCTGTGTCACCCCCCAATGATCGTGCCAGTTCTTCTTGAGTTTGACGCGAGTCTTCACTCAGCAATGCCTTCAATTCTGCATCCTCAAAAACGTTCACTCTTCCGCCACTATGCCGGTCTTCCACGTTAAAGTCACCATTCCTGAAGCGTTGAAACCACTCGCGACACGTTCTCTCACCATAAGTACTGAAGAGCATTCGATGAGACTCAGCCGCACTTTTCTTCATATTGAAACAAAAAAGCAGAGCCTCTCGCAGATGAGAATTCGGCTCGTACACTGACATTTTCAATCGCGAACAACGTTACGTTACACACACAAATGCACTAATGTTTGAATGGGGTTATGTTGCCGAAGCTCATAGCTAACTGCCTGACGTCTGCGATCTGTTTATCGCATTATTTTCAAGGACACTTTTATAAAACACTTGGTTGACAGTTTGTGCTCGTGGAACAAATTCTTTGTGCACGATTCCCTTACTGTCAAAAAAACAACAAATCAGCTTGGTCTTGATCTTCGGTTTGCTCATTTGACATTTCTTCGGCCTAGAAGATGACGGAGTGTGCCACTCTTCGCTTTGCCGCTTCGTTTCAGGATCGTACTCAAATATCCACGATTCATCACCTGTGATCACACAATTGAAGAATTCTTGGTCATTGGCAATCCTTCTAAGAAGATCAGCGCACACGTTTTTTCGATTGACCTGTTCAGTTGTGAGGTTTTTCGGCACCATTTTGGCACAAATCTTTCGCATGTTCAAATCGTCTGCCAAAATTTGATGTATGTTGAAAGTGTTTAAATTTAACTGTTCACCGATCATCCTTATTGGTAAACGACGGTCTGATCTCACAAGAGCCCTCACACGTTCAACGTTTTCGTCAGTTTTTGAAGTTGAAGGTCTCCCTGAGCGAGGGTCATTTTCAACGTGTTCTCGACCTTCCAAAAATGATTTGTGCCAGCGATAAGTAATGATTGATAAAGAGTATTGATATTGAGTAAGCCTTGATAAGTAATGTTCCCCATAGGCCTGTTTCAACTTTTGAAAAGTCAAACTCGCGGATTCACCAAGTTTAACACAAAACATTATTGCGCAACGTTGCTCTAAATTCCGATGCTCCATTTCTCGAACACACAACAAAAACACAACTTCACTGATGGCGCTGTCAAAAATAGTGTTATTTGTACGGAGTTGTAACTCGGACTGAGGATGTGGAAGGGATAAACAAAACTGTCTAGCACAGGCCGTTAGACACAACGTTGCCAGATCGCCCGCAGTGTTACCAGTCTCATTACTTTTCTCACGCACCTTGTATACTGCAATTTAACGTTTTGTTGCCTAAATTTGCTAGAACTCAATGGAAATTTGCTGAAATTTCATTTTTTTTTCTCCTCCCCTGCTGTAGTCATATGCTTTGTTTGGCGAAGAGAGCCGCAAGCAAATAATCCTTTAGCGATTAGCCTTGAGAGGGGGACATGATGTGATGAAGTTATCGAAGAACAGGCAATACCCAAGAAATTGAAATGCTTCTGATAATTCTAATAGAGCTCTCTCGCCGAGTGGAAGGTTATCTTCATCTTTTACCTTCATAAATTTTGAATGAGATCAGTAACCAGTGACTGCACATCATACTTGGAATCTCCTTGTTATACACTTCATTGGAAGTATTGTTTCAATGAAGACCTTCCTTTGTACCCAGTCATGCTCACATGAATTGAAAAAAAGGGATGGCAAAAAAGTCTTCGAAAGTAAACGAAGAATTCAACATGTCAAATAAAGGTCGAATTTTATATAATTTATCAAAATTTGAAGTATCTCTTGCGGGCATCATAGCATTGTCATTCAAATATAAATGTCTCAGGTTCTTTAAAAAAACCTTTCAAAGTCATTTCAGAGGCTGTTCGAGCAATATAACAATTCAAATTTAATTTCATTGCTGATAAAATGTGAAATCCTATTATCAACATATCTAGAAACGTTTACAGTTCCTCTTCACAAAGATTTAAATTTACTCCTTTCTTCCTTGCTTATAAGTTAGACTGATCAACTGCATGTTGTGGCAAGATGGCTGAAAAAAGATCTTGAAGATCTTGCAGAATGATTCTATGTCAATCAGATTTTGTATTAGCTCCAGGAGGGCTTTGTGCAGAAGAAAAAGCTAGCGGAATGTTCCCTTGTTTCGGTCTCTGTTAACTAGCTGTAAAATCATTACTGATCATTCTGACTGGAATCAGTTGCTACATTTTCCAGAAAAATCATTGCTTGGGGTGTAATCTTTATCTAGAGCAGAATCATCGGAATCAAAATCGCTTTCGAGAAATTCATTACTTCTGCTGCTCCTCGATGTCCTGTTACGTGAAGATATTATTTCATCTTCGGCATCACTATCCCCACCAGCTTCGCAATCTACACCTTGTTCGTTTGTAATACTCTCCGCCAAATGTCTCTCCGCAGTGGCTGTCTTCCTACTCCACCGTTCTTTATGCGGTAACGGCAACATTGCGGGCTGGATCTGCGGCGGCGACACTAAAAAAAAATTTAAATATAATTTAAAATGACATTTAAAATAAAGAATATATAATATATTACTTTTCATACAATTTTTTGGATTTATGGACATTACAAAGATATTGAATATTTTCATTTCTCATGATCTTGAAATGAGTTTTGTACATATTTATTTTAGCAACTCCTCAGAATAAGAAATCAGGTGTGAGATCTAGTGATCTTGGCGGCCATAGCCCTTTCGAAATTACACGGTTTCCGAACACGAACATTTGTTTCACTTATTATTTGCTTTAAACATCCGTGTACTTATTATTTGCTCCAAACAAATGTACCACCAAAAATGCATACACTAGTGTCAGCATTGTAACAGTTATAATCTGACTCCCAAAAAACTTGAGCGAATTCAAACTGAATCGATCAGATTTTTTTAATTTCAACTATTGCTTGCTTGCTTGCAACGAGCGCGCTTCTGAAAATAACATTCGAACGTCGCCACTCTGTCATTGATTAAGCCCGCGGTATTTGCCGTTTCCGCATGTCGCGACGGGACATAAGGGGATCAAGTATAACACGTACCCCTGATATAACACATGTTTATTAATATAGCTTACATAGTGGTCCCTGCTCCTGGTCGTGCCACACGTGCCCCCGCGTCCGTCGGCTCCGGCGCCTCCGTCCGCGAAGCTCGCTGGTGCAAGGCAGCGGTCCCAATGACCGTGAGGGCCGCCGCTGGTGGGTCCAACGCAATGGGTCTGTTGCTAGCAGTCCGCCCGTCCAACCGCCCGTAGGCTGTGGTCAGGAATTCTACGTAGTACTTCACCACTGTGCGGTCCACACCGCCATAAATTTGTCAGCGGAGGCTGATCGGCAGCCGGCGACTGTTGAGTTGTAAATAACCCCTTTGGGAATTTGGATTCCTGACGCGGGCGCGTGGCAAAAGGGCGCGCGGGCGCGTATTGTTTGTCTTGAGTGCCCGGTGGCTCCGCGAAGGGTGGCAGCGCGAGGTGTATATGATGGGTCATAAATGTGTCCGCTGCTAAGAGGCACCCTCATCAGCTGGCGGCGGGCGGCTGTCAATGTGCCGGCGCAGCCTGGCGGTCGTTAGGGTTCTTCGCAACAAAAGCTCCGTCCCGTGACCTACTTAACTGTGATGGAAGCTATTTCGATATAAAATTATTATATTATTTGGTGACGCCACTATATATATATATATATATATATATATATATATATATATTATATATATATATTATATATTAAGCGTAAACGTTGGTTTTCGAACAATGTTTATCTGTCCTTGGTGGTCAACACCTATTTTCTTATTAATAACCCTTCTTCACTTCTCCCTATACATATTCACTTAACACTATCACTTTTGTTTCTTCCCACTGCACACGGACACACTTCATGTCTTCTGACTGAACAGTCTCTACAGTACTTGTTTGTCTTGTCGCCCTTTCTTTTGTCGGTACGCCTTGCGTCTTCGTTGGTAGTGACGTTTGCGAGAGGGTCTTAGCGAAGTTGCAGGTGTGTGGATGGCTGGTTGGAGAGTTTCGCCTGGCCGCCGTGTGACGGGGGTGTTGCTGCCTGCGGCGACGTCAGATGCTGGTTGGTGTAAAGCATGAGTATTTTCCGCGTTGGAGCGGCACCAGGCGGAGTGATCTGGTTCTGATACCTTCATTTCTTCATTATCTTCCCTTGGTTCAGAGAATAGGATGCGACCCGGTGTTCTAGGCCGCTGCTTGGGCGGGGGTGAACTGTCCAGCCCACTGATGTTCCATGGCAGGTCCTCTGCATTGGGAAGCCACCAGTGGAGTAGTCTGGCTCTGGTACCTTCCTCATTGCCTCTTCATTATCTTCCCCTGGTTCAGAGAATAGGGTGCGGCCCGGTGTCCAAGGCCGCTGTCCGGCCGGGGGCGTACTAGGTGTCCGAATGATACCCTCAGGTTGGTCTTCCCGGTCTCTGGGTCCTTGGTGCCTCGTCATCAGTGAGGTCCCTAAGTGGGCTTCCGAAGATGGCAATGTACCGCTGAATCTTCCGTCGTGAGGACGTCATTCTGCAATTATAAGGAAGTTTTGCAATAGATTATTTGAGTGGATAATTGTGGCCGGGCCGTAGATTATATCTTGAGTGAGGCGGGAGCTGGGATGTTGATGACGTTTAAGATACTGGTGGTGCGTTCTGTGTGCGTGGGATATCAGTAGTTCAAGGTGGATCGGTCGAGTTTGAGGGGGAGGGCGTGTGGGTGGAGTTTCAGATGGTGGTGGTGTATCCTGGTTGAGTTCGGTATCCGTATGCCTGGTAGGATCGGTTGAGAAAGGTGCCCCGAACGATTCCTGTTCAGTGAGGGGGGGATGTTGACTTCCAGTAGTACTTTAGGAGATTGGGGGTGGGATCTGATGGTAGCAGCAACAGATTATTTAGGTGGGCTGTAACTGTGCGGCCTTCCTGTAATTCTTGTATGTCGAAGGTAACAGCACTTCGGGCCTTAGTAACTGTACGGTCCTATCAATCTTGGTGCGAGCTTCTTAGTTTGTTGCGGTGACTACCATGTTTCGTAGGAGTACTAAGGTCTCCTGTCTTCAGCGCCTGAAGTCTTCGCGTTCTGTTCTTTTGTTCGTGTTCATAGGCTATGTTAGAAGCGTTATGATCACTGGCTTGGGCGTGAGCGATCTGTAGCCTTTTCCGTAGCACATAGTCGTATGGGGGGTCCTCCGCATAGCACGGTGGAGCAGGGACCAAAATCTCTTCTCATGGCATAGTTAATTGTCGACCGTAGATTAGGTAGGCGGGTGAGAACCCTGTGATACGATGCTTGCTATTCCTGTACGCGAAAAGGGCATAATTTAAGTGTTCGACCCAGTCCCCATGGTCCTGTTCGACGTAATGTGATATTATGGCGGAAAAAGATTGATGGGCTCTTTCTAGCTGCCCGTTGGCGGCAGGGTTGTAGGCTGTAGTAAATATGGATTCTATTCGTAATAATTTACAAACCTTTCTCATTAATTTAGATGTGAATTTGGTTCCCCTGTCAGTAAGCAAATATTTTGGCGTGCCGTGTCGTGTCTCTGTTTTCTACAAATGCCCTGGCCACAGTTTCTGCGGTTTGATTTGGGCCCATGATGTCTAGCGCCACCTTCTCGAAAGGATACGTCGCTTCAGTTACTGGTTGAATAGGGACCGACCCCTGAATTCCTTTTCTCTGTAAACACGATATAAAGTTTTTAACGTAGTTCTGGATATCCGCACACCTGCCTGGCCAGTAGAAATGTTTCACTATGTTCAGCGTTTTCTCTAATCCCAAGTGCCCTGCCAAAGGGTTATCGTGGCAGTGTTTTAAAATATACTGCTGCATGGAGGACGATGCGCAAATTATGAATACGGGTCCTGAATCGGGGGTGTGAATCGGGCAGCCTCTTTGCTCGAGGGCTATGCGCGCTTTGTCCCATACCGGTTCGTACTCAACATTACTACCTACAACCGAGATGACCGGCTCCGGGATGCGAGTAAGCGCGTCCACGTGAGAGATTTCTTTTCCTGGGATATATCTGTCCGTGAATGTGTACTCCGCGATTTCCATCACCCACCTGGCTAACCGCGGTTTTGGTTCTGGCGTAGACAACAGCCACCTGAGTGGTTTGTGATCCGTGCATAATACTAAGTGTCGTCCTAGTAGGTAAACGCGAATTTTACGCAGCATTTCTACGATAGCTATGCACGCCAATTCTGTCGCGGAGTAGGATTTTTGAGCCTTGGATTGTTTCTTACTCGCACAAGCTACTAGGTGTTCGCCGTCTTCGAATTCCTGTGTTAGTACCCCCCCCCTACCGCGTTCGTCCTAGCGTCTGTGGTCAGGATGAATTGACGCGAGAAGTCAAGGAATCGTAAAACCGGAGCTGAAGAGTGTCTGTCCCTTAGGGCCTCAAACGCCCTCTGATGGTGATCCTCCCATCGATATTCGGTGCCCTTCTTAGTTAAATCGGTTAGAGGGGTTGCTACCGCGGAGAAGTTGGGAAGAAACTTCCTATAGATTCCCACGAGTCCCATAAAGGATTGCAGTTCTTTTACGCGTTGGGGTACGGGGAAATTGCGGATTGCTACTGTTTTCTCCTCGTCTGGTTCTATTCCCTGCTCTGAGATGACATGCCTCCGAAAAAGCGCGCGTTTTTTAAAAAAATGCCATTTCTACGGTCTTAATTTTAAGTTGGCTTTATTCAGCCTCCTAAAAATCTCACTTAGACCCGCTAAGTGGGCCGTTATGGTTTGGTCGTACCGGAGAATATCGTCCAAATAGAACACAACCATTTTTCCCAGACCGTCCATAACCGTGCTCATAAGCCTCATGAAGGTGGCTGGAGCATTGGCTAGACCTTATGTTCGAGCCCCGACGGTGGTAGGGTTTTCGACACTAGCTAGACAGCGAGGTAGAGTTCAGTCGCTGCCTAGAGAGAGAGAATTCTAGCGGCCTGCTGCTCTGATCGGTAGTTTTCGTGGTTTCTCCGATCAAAATCAGACGAATGCCAGAGCAGTACCCTAACGAACGGACCGCGCGCGATCATTCCTTCCACTTCCTTGTCCTATCCTCGCCCCTTACTCTATGATACAGTTACACTAAAATGCACGACACAATTACATATACTGGGAAGCCGGTCGGGAGCTTAGAGCTTGTTCCGTCTGGGACGGTGCCCCGCTGGTGGAGATACCTGGTTGGGGAAACCCCGCTAGCCTACGGTAGGTCGGAGCCAGATACCGCCATCCAGCCTGATCTCACCATCTCCCGAAGCGCTTCAACTGAGCACACACGCTATACTTACGGGACTAATGGTCTTGGTAGTTGACGCGCCCGGAATCACTAACCAACCAACTTAGCGCTTGTCTCGAATGGGGCTGAGCCCCGCTGGTGGGGTCCTCGCCGATTAAGTTTATTCTCGCCCCGGTATCCATCTTAAATTCTCTCTTCCCACAGGGGAAATTTAAATCGATCGTGATGACGTCACTTTTTACTACATTGACTCGTTCGCGGGTTCTCGGGCATTGCGAGGCACAGTGGTTGCCTCTGCAATTCCAATTTTTGCGGACCTCGTTTCCATGTCGCGGTTCGGTCTTTGCTGATAGTTGTTGTGAATTCCATTGCTCGGTCGCTGTTGCCACTGCTGTTGCAGGCGCGACTGCAGTTGTCGCTGATCCCGTTTGGCGCGTTACATTCGAAAAAGGGTTAAATATTTCGGCTGGCCGATGGAGTTCTTCCGAAATAACTCTTGATCCTTTTCTAGAGCCAAATCAACCGCTTCTCCTAAAGACTTAGGGCGCATTGCTTCAATAATCAGTTTCAGCTCATTCTATATTTGTGTGCACTCCTGTTACAGGAGACACAAACTACAGGGAATGGTTCACAGCGTCGTGTATAAAATTGTTCTGTAACTAATTGTAGCCCCTCCAAAAGTCAAGGTAAATTGTACCCGGTTTCACGTGCTGAACAATCTTGCAACAAAGTCGCTGGGCCCCTTCTATTAACAGGACACACTTCTAGCTGAGTTTTCCGATAGGGCATGCGTAGTAACCACATTCCTTCCACTATACGGCCACGATAAAAGTTCTGAGGCTGATCTTGCACCCGGCTATTTCTGCATTTGCCCTTCGCCTCGTATCTTGCTTCTTTGTGACGTTTGTATAAACTGTATAGACACGTCTAAACGTCTGGAACCATTCTGCAATTGTCGAATCCGCTGGAGCTTCATTGTCAGCTCACATTCCCTTCGCATTCTCTCGTAGGTGTCTGCCATAAGAAATCAGTTCAGCATCTTGAGGAATTTCCACACTGACACCTTCGCTTTATGAAAGAGTCGCCGCAGTCTTGAACCTCCTGTTATTGAGGTGACCTTTCGTAGGATTTTGGCAAGAATAGTAATTGTTCGCTGGCCTCATAGTAAGCAGCGTCGGGCATAAGACACTGCCTCTGAGCAGGAACAAGTCTGGACTCTCGCCCACTGAACTGCAACTTCTTCGTTGGTCACAACGTGCATTAACTTCATAATGCGGCAATATGAAAACAATTCACACAAACAGCGAACACTGCTAAAAACTGTCTCGAGTGAACAATAAAAAATCTAATTGCATGAAACTAAGTGCCTTGCAAAATCTGAAATAAGATTTCAAATCACATTACGAATATGTGTTTGAAACACTGTTTAGTATTCACGTTGATGTGAGATTTGCGTTGCATACTTATACACGTTTGTGCAGTTGTGCTATTAAATGTAAAACGTAATGTAAGCGTTGTGCTATAGTCTTTCGAAGCATTTTTGAAAAGCGCAATGTGTGAGAATTATTGGATATTTCATAGATTTTTTATTCCTCTGACCTACACGGGTAACCGTCGGTAGACTCCCTAGAGGGAGGCATGCGTGTTTGGGGCTAACTACAACCACTAATACATTCAAAACGAGGTTTAATTCGTTTTAAAATAAATTTAATGCGCCAAATTTGCGATATTGGTGAAGCCTCATACTGAAGTAAACATTACTAACTACCTTAAAACTAATCTTAGCTTATAGGGCCGTCGTGGCCAGAGTTCAACTATGCCCACTGGGCATTGTCCTTTCGGGCGGCCGTGACCCGGCTTGCGGGAAGCGAGAATTTTTTTGATAAACAGCTAAAGCATATATACAATTTCAACCAATAATAAATCATATTAGAAAAATATTTATAATCGCTAAATTTAAAATTTTAAATATATTTATAACCGCGAGATTTAAAATTGGAGGGAAAAATTGAAAATTATCGAGTGACGTCAAATAGTACGTGACATACATATTTGATGTGGTGGCGCTTGCACCGTCTACAATGATATTTAAGTGTTTTGATTGAAATGGAGTGTGGAAGTGTAAGGATAATGGCGTGAAAAGAATGAAATGAAACGAATGTAAAGATTAAAACAGTTTAGAATATTTAATAAACTATTAGTTTTTATACAGTTTTATACATAATTAGTTTTATACATATTTCAAATAATTTCATAGGACATTTCATTTTCATTTATAGGTGTGTGAGGTGTCTGGGGGGGAATAAAATTTAGAGCATCTACAGAGTCTGGTCTTGGAGTTTTTGGCATTTTTAAATCGGCATACTCATCTTGAAATATAGTATTTTCCCATGAAAAATTTTGCCCAAATTTTGAATTTTTATTTAGTACAATATATGGTAATATATAATTTATACCATTACCAGTACCATCATCAGCAATTTTATCACAATTATCGTTAGGCATGGAGGAATAATTTGATTTCAATATATTAATATAAATATAGATATAAATGAAAAATCTAGAATGATTTTAAAAAATTGTGATAGGATTCCGTCAAAAAACAAGTTAACATACATTACATTATAAACCGATCCTAGGCGAAGAGTAATATAAAAATACTATAGTATTATTGGTTTTCGAAACAATGTAATTGTTAATCTAATCTGTTCTTCTTTAATGGTGCGTAATTTCTAATAACACCGCCTCAGATAATACCTTTTTCGCTATTTATTTCAAAGGATCTTAATAAATTAATTTTTCTTTAAAATCCAAAACCAAGACCTTAATGTATATAATAAAGAGGGAACACTCTCCTTTATCATATAAAACCAACTTGGTATGACTATACACCACTTCGAAGTGAGGTATATCTCATATCTATCGACAGACACAATGAGATTCTAAAGAATAATATGCATTTATGGATTTATTGTTTTGTTATTGACAATCCCTCATAACACTATTGTCAGCACAGGACACATCCTTATCATAGAATCGAATATTTATCATTAGCTACTTTTCGAAAAAACAGTTCGCGAAACTATTTAAAGTACTATGGAATCCTTTAGCTCATTTTTGTAATCGCTACCCCTCGGTTTATCGTGTGATATTCAGCTCTGTGTCGGTGTCTAGACGTACTTATCATCTGTTTTATGAAGATAGTTATAAAAAAAGAACGTCATTGTCTGTAGATTGAGGACTTCCTAGATAGCGAAGTTGGAGAGGGCAGAAATACTTAATTAAATAACAAAGGGGAAGTAATTAGTTAATGTGAATTGAGATTTTGTAGCTTTGAGGGAGAAGATGTTTTTCTGTCTTTCTTTGTTTTCAAGTCTATTATGGCCGCCGAATGTCGGACGGGGTGGTTGCATAGCACGCAAAATTTAGTGGCACAGGCGCAACGTCAGATGCGAATATTTAGGATATGAAGCTTTTTAGGACCACACCCAGTTCCACTTATCACTACAGATGAATTGTATACTATTATACTTATTCTGACACTTAATAGTGAATATAGGTATGCTTATCGGTACTTAACACACAGTGGAAAAAAAATGGTTAGAACTAGAGAAATTGTGACCTAATAACAGAGGGATGGGATTACTTGTGGAGGGTATCTTATGCTATCTATTATCTTGGGTTCCACATTTTTTTTGGGTTTCGGGTGGGTAATCCCATTTATACGATTCTTGTCCTGTTATGGTGGTATCAATAGAGAGGAGGGGACTCACGGTATGTGCCGTAAAATCACCTTGAAGACGATTCCAACAAAGAAGTTTCATTAGGCATGTGTTTTTCAAAGGAACCGCCGATGCAAATTAGGAGGAGAAAGTGTGAAAGTAGAAATTAAAACTGGTAAAAAACAGTTCAAACAGGAGCATTACAGATTTCTGGGGCTTCTCCTAAAACTAACATACTCGACGATAATTTATGTGAGTTATTATTGCTGGATCACGGATCGGCTTCTGGTATCGCGGCTATCACCATGGCAGAGATTTATATATTTCAACTGCAATACTATATGCATTGGACAGTCACAATAAGCTTCAATGGTATAGATAGGCGATACTTTTGACTAATATTTCTGGAAACTCATGCGGGTTGGGAAAAACGTTAGAATTAAAAATTCTCTTAATAAAGGTAATTTTTGGGTTTTATCTATCTTATTCATTTTGCAATCTTTTGCGTGCGGGTCTACTCACTATTCTGTACTACATACATCATATTCCCTGGCTTCAACGAAGAATTTCACTTCTCAGTTCATTAAGCCGAGACTGGTTGGAGAGCATTCCCACATTGCTGTGCTACCACACCGACAGAAACATGTTAGCCAATTCCATCGGCATGTGCCGTCTCCACCGGTCACCAAAATGGTATAGGTGACAGTATACTAGGTGTCCCGAATTTGAATATGGGCGGGCGTAAGAACTACTCGAGAAATCGTTCGGTGGGGTCTTCCCGGTCTCTGGGTCCCTTGGGTCGCATGGAGGCTTTGGCCCGGGTATTACTCAATTTCTCGAGGATGTGGAGGTCCCCTCAGGTATCATAGTGGGTCCCGGGCTCTATGCCGCTCCGAAGATCGAATGGCACGAGCGCTCCGGCATACGGGGCCAAACATCTGAGACAGACTCTGGGGTCTCGAATTGGCTGTGTTCACAGCGAAGTTGTCCAGGTTGGGCAGCAGTGGCCCAGCGATACGATTGCCTGACCTCTGCGCAGAAAACTTGATAACCGAATACGAAAGTATATTTCTGAGAGAGCAAAGAATTACAGATGTAATGTTATTCGACACATATATACGCGCGGGCTCGTACGGCTGGAACAGATGGGGTCTTAATGGAGTCCCCGAGCCGTTTACTCCGAGACTGACATGCTTGCTGTCTGCTGGGGTTTGAATGTGTGCCGCTGCGTACTCGGCACCCACTTCCCTTAGTATGTCGTTGGTGCATTTTTCTTTCTTTGTTCTCTATGTTCTTTTGTCCTTTTATCTGTATATTCTATCTCTGTATTTTTATTTAACGATTTTAATTTCGAATATTGTAATTTGTTCGATTTACTAATCGGACATTTTATGTGGTCTAATTGTATATATATAACGATGAATCTTTGATATTAAACTCTCAGTTCTATTGAGTTTTATGGCGTACGTCTTCTATATTTGTATGTAATCTATTTCGAACATCTTGTATTTTTCTATTGCGCTGTAGACAAAATTTACATTGGCTGGGAGATTTTGTATGTATGAATAGTTGCTGTTAGAGGTTTCTCTGTATTTTCTCATCTGTTGAATTTGATTTTTTTTCTGTTCTTGATAATCAGTTAAGTACGTCCTTATTTATCGTCTGGTGTATGGTATATGAATTGTTTTTATATCTAACAATACAGCCAATTTATTGAATAGTATGTATTTTTTCTTTTCCTTGTACTTTTTTTTTTTCTCGATTATGTTGTATCTGTTTCTCTCTGTTTTATTTCTATATATTATATATCTGTATGTATGTTAATATAATCTATTATCTACAATCTCTTCAGAGAAGTCCTAAAGATCGCAGACCTGTATTTTATCGTCTATGCAGAATTGTTGCGCTAGTTTTTGAATTTTATCTGGCTTGTTTGTATGTATATTGTTCTATATGTGTTCGCATAGTTTATATATATAGTGCTGTGATTTCGTTGCTCAGTATGTTCTGAATATCTATTCTCTGTTATATATATTTATATTGTTATTGCTTTATATTGGTGGTCGTTGTTTTTTCTTCTTATCTTCTTAATCTGTGTATGTGTGTGTGGTATTATATCGATATTATTATTTGTTGATTTTCTATCTTATTGTATATTTGTATATAATATGTATATACTGTATATATTAGACCTTAAATTCATCTATATATGGATATGTATGCATATTTTATTAATATTATTATTAGTATATATCTTAGTATATTTATATATTTATTATATATGGATCGCTTTTATTATTATTCATCTACTTCTATTGTATGTATATATCTATATGTAATGTATATATGCTATTTTATGTGTATATATATATATATATGTATCATATATTCTATCTATATTGTTTTGCTATTTTTTGATGTGTTATATGTATTATTTATATTTTTTATATTTTTTCTGTTATATATATCTATATATAATATCTAGTATGTTATGTAATATATGTTGTATACTGTGTTATATATATGATATATAATATTATATTATCTTCGTTTCTATATTCTTTGTTTGTCTATATTTATTATGTTCTTATGTTGATGTTAGTATGTTATATATTTATTCTTTGTTTTTATTTTATTATGTTATTTTTTTCTTTTATTTTAAATGATATTTTTTTAGTTGTATGTTTATGTGGTTGCTAGTAGTAATCTGTATTGTTTCGATATATATTGTGTATGTATATGTATAGGAATACTCCAAGAGAAATACACAGACATGATCATGAGTAAAAATTCACTCATTAGAAGATTCTTTTTAAAACGACCACAGCAAAATGGAATTCATTAACAAAGAGTTTAATGTATCGTACGTTTCGGAAAACTCGGTGAGGGAATAAATAACCACAGAAAAAATAGAATCGTGGCTCCCATTATAATAGGTGTATTGGAGACGGCATGGATAATTGTTTCAAATAAGAAACAAATATTTTCAGAAATTTGGTGAGGATGAGATTACAGTCGAAGAATCGAATTATCCAAACATGATGTCATCTACCGCAAGAACATGAGAACTGAATATTATATTATTCTATAACTATTGTAACAAATAATTCTAGAATAGCCTCATAATACCCGGAGCTGATTGAGATCTTATTAATTAATTTTTTTCTTATAATCAATACCAAGACTTAATGATATAAAAAAAGAGTATAATCTAATAAGAAAACATGTTTGAGAAAAATCTGGGGAGAGACTAACGAAAGAGGGATTGTAGAATGATATAGTATTTTTAGGATATTCAGTGGAAGAAAATTAATAAACTATTATCTACATCACAAGAGTTATTATTCGATTACATCATCGTATACAATGAGATGGAACAATTCAGTCATAATAAATGGAATTTAAAAAGAAGACTTACTTCGCGAGAATATTAGACGCGTTTTAGAGGAGTAGTAAACGTGTTATCGACATATTAAGTTCTATGTACAATATAAAAGAACATTTATTAACACTAGAAGAGAGAAAATATAGATTAAATATTCAAATTTTGAATAATTATAGAATATCTTGAGAATTTAGCCCAATAGGAAATCTTTTTTTTTTCTTGTTTATATCTTCGCTAGAACGGTACTATTATATAGAAAAATATTGAAGAATGAAATAAAACAAGATATTCTTGAAAATCTTCTCTGTTCACACGATAATTATAATAATCATTAATAACTAACATGGTAAAAGAGCCCATAGTCATTTTAGTTACATTAACCTGGGTGAAAAATGTTATGAAATGTAAAAAACTCACTAAGTAGAAATATATAATTACTTTGTAGCTATGTATCTACTTATTATCTCTTCACTTTGGTTGGTCGATGTGTCACCTTTTAGAGATTTTGTATTGTGCAAATGGAACCCGTATGTTGTCCCGTAAAATCCACTTGAAAAAATTATCCAAAGAAGTCAATCATTGATTTCCAAAGTGAAGCGCAGAATAAAAAAGAGAAAATAAAATTAATTAATGGAAAAACAATCTTAAATAGACAATTTACACATTTTTGGGTTTCAATAAATTATTAAACGATAATTG